>JAPYZJ010000203.1:0-59931 GCA_030522765.1 Ophioninae sp. B BG-2022a
TACGAGACGAAGGGCCTGACACTTTCGGAATTTCCGGTTTTCGGAAGGAAGAAAAGTTACAGGTCGATTCGTGGGTTAGTGTGGAGAAAAAGGAAAAAAAACGATGTTTTTTCCACTTTTCTCGAAAACTAATGGACCGATTGTCACGAAATTGACACAGTCGATGTCCCTTTACGAGACGGAGGGCCTAACACTCTCAGAATTTCCAGTTTTTGGAAAGAAGAAAAGTTCGGAAGCCCGGAAATCGGAGCGCAGCAGTGGCCGATTCTTGGTAACGCTTCTTTCGCCAAACAAGATTCTCGATCCTTTCAAGCCTCTATATAGATATATATTCGTATGTGTAGATGTAGATAAGTGTTCTCTGAAGCGAGACAAGTATTTTGCGTGCATTATTTCGGCGATATTGAAGCCCCCGTCACTTTGTCTTGACTCTATCACAAAATTACCTGTCCGTTGTCTGGCGATAATCGCCCATATCTTGACTAGTGCTTGGTACGTCCGTGGCGCTCTGGGAAGCGGACAATCCGTAGAACGTGCTACCGGCAACGGTCACCCGAAGATCCGGCGAATTCGGCGTCGACTCTTGTTTCCTGCCAAACATTTTCATTTTTTTTAATGATTTTGCAACATTTATCCCTCCTTTCGTTCGAGAATTTTTGTATTAAATCAATATTGAAAACTGAAGGACAGAAACTTGGAATATGTAAAATTGCAGTTATTAATTCAAACGTTTATTATTATTATTATTAATAATAATAATAATAAGAAGAAAATAATAAGTTTATAGAAATGTGATTTTATTATTATTATCAATAACAATTTATTAAAATTTGTTTATTATTATTAGGTTACAAAAAAGCTACCTGAAAAATCGTAAATCGATTTTTCTTTTCTCGAAAAAAAAAACAAAATTATAATCGAAATTGGAATTTTTAACAAACAATCTTTTTGCTGAAATGAACCACGGGAAAAATTTGGAAATATTTAACAAAAAATGTTCAGCTAAAAAAATGAAAGAAAAAAAAACTATTAGTATTATTGTTATTATGTTACGAAAAAGCTACCTGAAAAATCGAAAATCGATTTTTCTTTTCCCGAAAAAACAAAATTATAATCGAAATTGGAATTTTTAACAACGAACTTTAAGCTGAAATAAAACACGTGAAAAATTTGGAAATATTTAGGAAAAGATGTTCGACTCAAGAAAAGAGAAAAAAAAACAAAGAAGAAATCGGAATCGGAATCGGAACCGTGGGAATTATACCTGTTGGGAGTGGATGTGGGCAGGACTCGTCTGTAGCTGCGAAACTGTGCCGTGGGAACGGGAACGTTCTGGTTGCGTGATCCGAGGAATCTGAGGTACTTCCGGTCGAGGCTGGCGCCGAGATTCTCGTGTTCCTTGTAGCCGGTAGAATTGCTGTCTTTGTTCCTGCCGATTTTCTTAAGGGATCCGAACATCGTTCCGCTTTCGTGGCAGGATTTAGGATTGGTACTTTCCGGGTTGTTGGTTTTCGATTTGTTGATGGTTTTCGTAGCGTTCTCGGCGTCGCTCTCGTCGGTCTCGCTGAAGAGGCCGCTCGTCCGATTTTGACTGTCCGCACCGAGGGTCGCTTTGTTGATCGAGTCGAGCCAAAGGGCGAGACTGTCATCCGTGTCAGCGGCGAAGTAAAACACCGTTCCGGTGTGGTAAACCTTGAAAGCGTATTTCCGGGACTTAACCTCGGCGGCGGTCGAGGCGGTGAAGCCTGGCAGCGCGATCAGACAGTCAGATTTCGCGCTGTCTTGGGCCTTGAACCTGCGATGCAAATATCGTTAATACATGTGTCGTTTTCATTTTCCCACTTTCCACGTTTCCTTTTTTTTTCCTTTTTTTTTTTGTTTTTTTTTTTCATTTTTGCAATTTTTATTTTGTTTTTATTTTTACTTTTATTTTGTTATTTTTATTTTTACTTTTATTTTGTTATTTTTATTTTTCTATTGTTTGCAATTTTTATTTCTTATTTTAATTTTAATTTTTTTTTTCTATTTTTTTTACTAACCTGTAGAGAGACGAGGCTTTGAGAACGAACCAAGATCTGGCCCAGGCACCACCAGCCCCTCTGCTCCGATATGTCAGCCAGCCCTCGAGATCACCAGGTCCCACGTCCTTAACGGAAACGTTTCTCCTTTCTGTAAACACGAATTACGTTAAAAACCACAATAAAAATAATAATTAATCAGTAAAAAAAAAAGAAAAGATAACAAAAAATCACACATGAAAAAACGTTTTTTTTTCTCGATATCTTTTCACGACCGAGGATCATTTCTTTTTTGGTTTAATTTCTCTTGAATCTTTGTCGGCTTAATTAATGTAAGATCAATAAAATTTATTCAGCTTTTGTTGAATTCCACTTAGATCTTTCTCAGCCTAATTAAATCGAGATTAATCGAAATTTCGTCAGCTTTAATTGAATTTCGGTTTTTTTTAAATTTCCTTCGGATCTTCCTCGCCATAATTAACGAAAGCTTGAAGAAACTTTATTAGCATTCGCAACGATAATAACTATAATGAAAAATTAATTAAACAAAATATTTTTAAAAAGTAGAAACGAAATTAAATTTAAAAAACGAAATAAAATAAAAGCAAACAAAAAATTTATAAAAAAATGCTTTTTTCCCTCCATTTTTTTCAAAAATAAACAAGGCCTCGATGAAACGAGGAAATAAAAAAGTAACGCACTAGCGAGCAGCAAATTTCGTTTCCGGTTGCTCCTGGGCGATCCGTTGGAAGATTTGGAGGAACCACCGGCGTGAAGACCGATGCTGCGTGCGACCATCATTGCTCGATTAACGACGCCTCGTTCGGCGTGTCTCTCCTTGTTCTCGGAGCTCTTCGGTTTCGGATCGGGAGTTCTTGGAAGTCTCGAGCATATGGATCCATCCGGTGAATCCCGTGATCCCGTAAATTCAACGTTTTCAGGATTACCGTTGGGTGTGTATTTGTCGCGAAGAGTTTCGTATCTGTCGGATCTGTCGTCGCGAGTTATCAAACTCTCATGAATGATTTCGGTGTATCCGTAAGGATCGATTATGGCCGATCGATTATCGTGACCGGAAGTCGTCGGTTCGTCGATGAAATCGGTCGATTTTTCGACAAAGTCGCGATAACCTTCGAAATCCTTTGAACAATTTTCATCCGTCGATCTAGCCACTTCCGGTTGAAGATCCGGTACGGCCGGAAGTGGATCCCTAGGTTTTGAGAAGTACTTCCGGGGTGGCGGTTCCGGCGGCGTCAAACGAGGCTTCGATTCCAACTTTCGACATTCCTGACGCGATTCCATTTGCCGAAATGGTTGATGTTGTTGTTGATGATGTTGTTGCTGATGTTGTTGATGCTGTTGTTGATGATGCTGATGATGAAGATGATGATGGTCGCGCTTGTGAACTTCCGGTCTTTCTTGTTTCCCCTGCTGATGATGAGAGGACGATAAAGAAGAGCCTTCCCCTCGGGGATTCCTCGATACGTCTTCTTCCCGGATCTCCCGCAAACGACGGTTCGTCACGGTGCAGTTGGCCCGGGGTTCGCTCGGTTCCGGAAGAACAGACGAGACCTCTTCGGCCATTAACCTTTTCGCGTAGTTCTCGGGCTGAAAGGGATTTTTATTTGATTTTTTTGGTTGGCGAATTGTCGGTAATTTGTGCTCGGTCGGTAAGGATTCGGATACGAGCGCCTCTGCGGGATTCGCGGCAACTAAATTCCACGAAAGTCGCTCAAGATTTTCTCGAAATAGTAAATTATCGACCGATGGTAAATACCGACGGATATCTTGAGTTACGCGATGTCGGCGATTATCGAAAATCTTCCAGAATTTCATAAGGACAAATACCAGATTCAAAATGGCGGCGAAGCGTGGAAAAATCATCAAAAGTTACCGATCGAGCTGGTTCGAGTAGCTTAGCTCCTTATTTACCTTGAAACTTCCGTCAGGATCGCTGCTGCTGCTGCTGTTCTCGACGTAGCTGCTCGTTGATTCCGATTTCTCCTCGCTGCTCTCCCGTTCACCCTGAATAATCCTCGCGACGATCGGCAAAACGTCCGCGTTGACCTCCGTGACCTTGACCTTCGGTGGGTCACTCTTTTCATCCACCCCTTCAACGATCTCGTCTTCTTCGATCACCAAACGATTTTCTCCACCGTCCGTCGTCTCTCTAACCTCTAAATTCTCGTTGCTTATCGTATCAGTCTCATTGGCTTTAATACTGGAAGGAAATTTGGCGTCGTCGCGAATCCTCGTAATCGCTGAGATACTCGAATCCCCGGGATCGTAAGCCGGCGCGCTGTGACTCTTGTCCAATTTTCCACGCTCCTTTCGTCCTCGAATAACGACCTCGCCCCGAACCGTCGAATCTCCTCCCCCCTCCTCCTCGTCATCCTGATCGACTTTTTCCGAAGGCACTTCTTTTCTATCACTTCCGGTATCGTGAAACTGGACCCTTCTACCTGCATTTGTTAAATTCTTGTTTATTATTATTATATTGTTTGTTATTATTATTGAAAAGAATTTGTTTTTTTTGTAATTGAAAATTGACTGAAAAAATATTTTAAACAATGGATAATAATAATTACGACAACAAATAAAAAATAGATTTTTTTGGCGAAAAGAGAAATCGACAATGAAAAAAATTAATCAAAATGGTTTTTAGAAAGAATTATCTGTAATAAAAAAATTATTGTTTCATTATTTTTAAAGTCTTTTTTTTTGGTCATTCAACACTCAGTAGAATTTGAAATAGATTAGAGAACAAGTGTTAATTATTAATACAAAATGTTAATTGATAAGTTATGTGTAATCAAAATTATAACACATAAGAAATATATTTTTCTGGAAATAATCGAAAATTCCATCGGAAATTAAAGGGGATCCCAAAAAAAAAAAAGAAAAAAATCGTTATCGTTTGAAAATTGCATCGTTTGAAAATTCCATCGTTAATTAAGTGGAGTCAAAAAAAAAGGACAAAAATTATTGTCGCTCGAAAATTCCATCGTAAATTAAGGGGGATCGAAAAAAAAGGAAAAAAACCATTTCCGTTCGAAAATTCCATCCCAAGTTAAGAGGCATCGAGAGAAGGACAAAAATCATTTTCGCTAAACAATTTTATCGTAAATTAAGGGGGATACAAAAAGAACAAAAATTTTTTTGAAAAAATCAAAATTCAACATACCTTCCGTACTTCGATCCTCGTCGTTGCGTTTCTTTCGTTTGGTCTGTTGCTCGATACCGAGGCAAGTCTGTGGTCGATTGTTGCTCGCCTGTTGAACGTTATCGAGTCCGTGGGCACAGGATGCGGCTTTATCTCGCATCTGAAAATTCGTGCTGTGTTTCTGCTTGAGTTCCATCCACAATTCCTCTATGTCGATCCAATGTTTGGTCGTTGGACTCGCCCCGGTTATCGTTGCTCGTCGTTGCACCAAATTTCGGGGTTTGCTCGAGTACAAACGGGTCGAGGATGGCGGCTCGACTTCCTCGCTGTCCGAACCACCGCTGCTGTCGCTCGCCAACATTGGGTCCAGCATTATCGATCGATCGGTTATACTCGTTGGTTCAGGACTCGGCTCTTTCGGCGCATTCCTGAGAACGAACGTTTCGATATTCATCAACATTTATTTATGATTTATGAAATTAATAAATGAAATTTTATTGATAAATTTTAGTTTGAAATAAATTTTAGGTTATTGATAAATTTTATTGATGAGGTTAGGTGCGATAAAAATGGCAATAATCAAATGGATAAATGGCGGCGCAGAAAGATTTTTCGTGGTTTATCGCAAAGTTATTACCTCGGCAATGGCATAGTGAAGTCTGGAATGGTGAGCAACTCGGGCCTGGGCGAAGGAAGATTGTGTTGCCATCTCGTTGCGTAAGGAGTTTTTTTGTTGCTCGGCAGACGATACGGTTTTATGTAAATTTGTCCGTAAACCTTGGTATGTCTGGGTCTACGTTTGAGGGTGAGCAAAACCTCGGCGGGGCTTTCGCTGAACAGCTCTACGACTTTCTCGCGTTCCCAGCCGACGACGGTTTGATAATTCACTTGTACAATCTCGTCGCCTTCTTCCATTTTGCCACAGCTGTGGGCAGCGGAGCCAAATTTTATCTCCGCAATTTGGTGATTGCCGTGAAAGGAGGGCAGGATGGAGAAACCCTGAAAGGAACAATTTCGACATCAGAAACCAGGGAATTGATTATATTGATTCGGGCAATTCCAACTTTCGGATTTGACACTTTAGTATGACGTTGAACGAGTCGTTTGTCCATATTTTGCCGAAATCTCAGCTGTATTGGCGAGCAGTTTCGAGGTTATGAAATTGACGAGTTTAGCACTTTGAGATAAAATCGCTTCTCGAAAACCGGAAGTTCAGTGATAATTTCATCATCAGTCATTAAGAATATGTATAAGACCATTCTCTCCAAAAAACACAAGCCAATTTCAGCAAGGTCTCGCGCTCGTTACCAAATCGTCGCCGGGCCTCTTTTTGAGCGTAGCGAGATCGAGGCTAGCCGGTTGTAGAATCATAGGGTCTGCGATATCCTGTATAACGTAATCCGCCAGTTTAGCCAATTTTTCGCATGTACTCCTGATCTCCTCGATGGGTTTCTCCGCGAACCGATCTCGCTGAGCGCAAGTCGCCATTTCGATGGACAATTTCAGGAGTTCCGACTTGCGATCGTTGTACTCCAGTTGACCGCTGAACGGTGGTCTGTCGAGCCATCTGATGAGGGGTTTGACAGCCGTCACGACGGAAGCTACGTCGGCCAAAGTTTGTGTGGTGACCGGTCGGGAGTCCGTTTGCCTCGACAACTCGTTGTACAAACTGTGCGCCTGACACGACAGTCTCAACGCCAGCAGTTGCAAGTTTTCACGATCCAAATCGTAGTGAAAGTTGCGAAGATACTCGACCGCCTCTAGTATTATCTCTTGATGGCCAAGCTTTATCACTCCGAGCTTTTCCAAACACTCCGGACGCAGATTCAACAATTGCTGGCCGTTCACTGCGTTGTTAGTGAAACTGTGAACGTACGGAAGCACCGAATTATCCAGACCTGTGGGCGCAACAAAAATTCAATTGTTTCGATTATTCAATAAATCTCGTTGACTTTTTCCAAGCAAAAATATATTGCACGGCGGAAAATTTTTAATCGAGGATAATAATGATACATAAACGAATAAAAATATAAATAAGAATAATATAGCATAAATAAAAATATGATAATAATAAAATAAAATAAAATGAACTAAATAGTAATGATAAATGGAATAAAAGTGAAATACAATCTACAAAATCGACCTAAAAAACATCTTTAAATTCAAAGATCGAATGCCAAAACTTGAAAAAAGTGCCAATAATTGAAAAAAAAAATGTAATAATTCAAATTCTCCAAATAACCTTTCATTAAGAAAAAACCCAACTTTGGTCCTAAATTTTTCTCTCTCCCAAATGTTTGAAGGTTGCGAAAAAAAAACACGAATTTTTCAATCACGACAAAAAAAAATACACAAATCAAATTTGCCATAATTTGGGTTAGTTTGGGATCAATTATTATCAATAATAAACAAAAGCAACAACAATAATAATAATAATGATAACTATTAATAAGGACATTAATATAATTATTAAATAATCAAAACAATTAAATAATAATAATAATAAATATAACCGATAAAAACGATAAATTATTTTTAAAAAACGATGCCTAATAACAATAAATAACAATAACAGTAAAAAAGAACAAAAAACAACATATCGTCAACACGAGTTTATCAGTTCGGAAACAAAGACCGAATCAATGACGATTGAATTTACATTGAAACAATGGAGTTTTGCGAATACGTGAAAAAAATAAATAAAAGAAAAACTGAGAGAAAAAAAAACGAAAACGCATATACGGCGAATTATAACGAGCGATGAATCATTCCACTTCCCGTGTGCGTACTCAATGAAGTTGGGATTCGTGATCGTCACGCACATATATACAGATATATATATATGTTACAAATGTAATATCGTACGACAAGCGCACTGTCAATGAATTTTATCAGGAAGATCGAAAACAGGAAAAAATTGCAAGGGGGTGAGGATAGGGGCGAATGACAATCGTGCGCCTCTAGACGAGAGACGCACTTCAATTCGGTGCATCGAAATGTGCGAACGGTTCACGTGTGTTTCGAGGATAAAGAAAGGAAAAAAAAACGAAAAATACGATTCGAGGAAAGAGGGAGAGAGAGAGAGGAACGCGCGAACGTGCTTTTGTCACGCCCAGAATGCGAAAAAAAGACGGAGCCACGTTTGAAAGCGCAAAACGCGATCGATTTCGTGCACGGAAAAAAAAGTGTAGAAAAAAAACAATAAAAAGGACAACGACGGCAAACGCACCTTTCAACCACTCGCACACTTGATCCGTTTTCCATTCGGCTACGTTGACGTACGCCATGACCCGTTCGTGACGAGACGAAACATGAGAATTACACGCGGAACGCAACACCGAATTCTCTCGGGTTCCGTCTCCCTCGCACTCGCGTACACGGCGGAGACACGAACTTGTGCACACTGAGACGCGCGCGTGACTAGCGCTCCGCGGTATCCCTACTCTTGCCGTTCCACGGACCCCTGCGCATGCGCACCGCCGCGCTCATGTCGCACACGCGCATGCGCCCGCTGACGCTCCACAGCTCTTCCTTGTCGACACCGATCGCGTCGGAACATCATGCTATGTTTGCTTTTCATTATAGAATAAAAAGGAAAACAGTGTTGAATTGTAGTTATTTTCAATATTTAGTATACTTTCTTACTTTTTGCGAATTTTTTGTTTGGGTTAGTTGTTCTTTTTTGTAGTTTCACTGAATTTTTGGTAAGCTTTTTATTTTTTGCGAATTTTTTGTTTGAGTTTGTTCGTTTGGGTTAGTTATACTTTTTTTAGTTTTTTCAGAATTTATAGTAAACTTTACTTTTTGCGAGTTTTTATTTGGGTTTGTTTGGGTTAGTAGTTTTTTTTAATGAAATATTTGATGAAACCGTTAAATAAAAGCACCAACAACAGCGTCAATGAATTTTCAGCCGCGATCGCGTCGGAACGTGCTGCGGTGTTTGCGAGATTTTATCGGATCTCTTCAATTTGGTTACGTTTGGGTTTGTTTGGGTCCGTTTATAGTGTTGTTTATATCCGTTTGGGTTTGTTTGGTTTAGAGACGAGCACGCTATCAAGGAAACACCGGTTCAATGAAAAACAAGTATATCGCTAGGATTCTTGCGATCGAAGCGCCACCCAGCGGTAAATCTCCTCACTATTAAATTTCCCGTTTATTACGAAGACGCTAAAAGGTTTTCACTCGATACCATCTAGCCTCGATTTTCATTATCGCTGTACCCGTCGCATTATTATTATTATTATTGTTATTATTATTATTATTATTGTAACACACCGCCGAAAAGATTCGTCCACAAGTTTTCCGGATGTACAACACACAGTGCGTGCTCGAGCAGTGAAACTTCGCCTGTCTCTCAACGTTGTTCATTGACGCTTGTGTCGACGAGAAATTTTTTTTTTATCCGAATAGCGTTAGCGAAGCAAATTTCGCGAGATAAATCGTTTCAACGCGTATAGGTGCCGATAGCAGTAATGCATTAAAGAGGAGGAAGAAAAATCTCGTATCGAAAGATTATTGAAGGAACGAGACAGAGAAGAAAAAAGCGCGGCGGGAGGGGGAAGATTTTTATCGGAAACCTCAGACTTTTCATAAGGTATACAATATTCACGTTTCGAATTTCTGATCGTATTTTACTACGATTGCCGAAAAATGCAGTCGCGATTCTTTTAATTTTTTTTTTCATACGCGAATCTTCGTAAAACCGTCAAACCGCTACTTGCGATATCGGTAATCGTAAGATCCTCCGATTTTCCTTCCAACCGTTTTTGCGGATTGGATATTTTCAAAATGTCTTCAGGTGTTTTCAAAATCGTAATATTTCGCCAAAAAAGTGGATTCTCGATGAAACACTCCGTTTGCTATCAGCCGCCATGGTTTTGGTCGGCTTTTGACATTTTCGATCTTTTTTTCGAAAAAAGAGGTTATCCGTTTATTTCAGGTAGAGAATCGTAATTGTTGCGTCGGGGCGTATACCGCTCGGGACGCGAAGAGGAAAGTAAACGCCGATCGTCAGAATGGAACCGAAGAACAGACACGGACGAAGCGAGCGTGTTTTGGTGCACAGAAGATCGCCCTCGCCGAGCTTCGTAGTTGATCTGACGGTGGATTCGCCGATGATCCATCGGAGCAGAACGCCGCATCGGAGAGCCAGCGTCATCAGGCTCCATCAGAATCACGGCGGCCAGCAAGCCGAATCCTCCAGAATAACGAACGACGAGCTGCCGGACCTTGAACTCATCAATTGTTCCAACAGGTAATTAATGACCTGGTAAACATCTGGTTTTGGAAACTTTGATACCGGCGCACCATTGCAAAACTGGATTTTGGATAGATTGGGTACAATACGCATTGTAAAAAAATCGAAAGTTCCAACTTTGCCGTGTTGTTCGAGCGGTACGTTACAAAACGCGTTAAATATCCAGTTGAAAAATAACCGTAAGAACGAAACGACGCGGAGTCGGCAAGGTTGGGTGCCAACGGCTGATTCGTTAGGCGAATGCTAACCTACGGGTGACTTTGAAACAGATTTGAGTACGAGTCGCTGGAATGCGCGAGTAGCCGCAAACAAAATTGCTAACGACAAACAAATTATTATATTATTTACGAATACTCACGATCGCATACCTCTCGTAGAAACTTTTTATCAACGTTCTAACTTATCGTACCGAATCTTCTACATTATTCAAAGAAGTGCCCGATGGCTATTGTGAAACGTTTTTGCACTCGGTTTCTCCAGTAGTACCGTTATTACGAACACAGTGAAGATTACTCTCAAGTCATCGATGATTCCATTGTTCAGTTTTTCCATTAGTCAATACCCGATATACGAATAATTCGCTAAAAATTTGGTCTCTCAAGATCGTTTATACGAATATCCAATACCGCGCGAAAATAAATCAGAACAGTTGTGAATAAGATAATTCTAGATTCTCCCGTAACTCCTTAAATGTAAAATGATCCGGATCTTCGTTTCGACCACAGACTCCTACCACCCAAAAAGCGCAGTAGGGGCGAAGGCAAAAGCGCTAAAGTTACGCCGGTTATACACCTGGACGACAGCAGCAATGCGTCTTCCGGGGAGACTGCGACGAGGATAAACGATTCCGTCAACGGAGAGACCAACGTTCTCAGCTGTCCGATATGCTTAGAATATCTGAGCTCGAAACGAAAGCCAACTTCTACTCGCTGCGGTCACGTTTATTGCGCGGAGTGCATCGAGCAGACCCTCGCAATGTCCAAAAAGTGCCCAAAGTGCCAGTCGAACATAACGCAAAAGTCGTGCATCAGATTGTACTTTTGAATAAGCGGAATCGCCATCGCGCTCTTCGATCGGGAGAACAATGAAAGCAAACCGTGGGAGGGAGGGAAAGGGAAAGGGTTTTCTTTTTTTTTCTATTTTTTCGACCAAACTAAATTATATAAACAAAGTTACAACTTTATTCGTGAAATTCTTGTATGATGTTATAGCGAGTTTGGACGTCTCTCGTTCGCGAAATTTCACGATGTCATGTCACGTTTATTTATTCAGTTGCCTTAGTCGATGTAAACTCCAAGCTTTTCCGAAATTTCGAGAATGTCCGATTGTCCTTTCATGGAAATATAGGAATATTTGGGATTTGAAAACTTCTACACTTTTGACGTTTTCATACAGTTTCGTAAAGTCGTCCATTAAAATTGACGGTATTCCGTAGACGTTTCATTGAATTCGCGAAGTATTTATGAATTATTATCTTTTAGATCAAATTTCGAGGGATCGTGAAATTTTACGAATGTTATGAAATTATGAAATTTATCGAATTTCATAAAATTATGAAATTGTTCGAATTTCATGAAATTACGAAATTTTACAAATATCATGAAATTATGGAAGTTTGAGATAAATGGCATATTTCATACATTGAAAAATGTGAATAAGATAATTAATTCTAGATTTCGTACTTTGAACAATTTCAAAATATGAAATTTTGCGGATTCCATAACGTAATTGAATCCTCAAAAATTCGTAAAATTTCAGAAAAATATAAAATTTCATGAAATTATAAAATTTCACGAATTTTGCGAAACTACATTTCATAAGATCACCAAATTTGACGAATTTCATGAAACAACAAAACTGTATTAATTTGCTTGAAAAAAAAATCAGGAATAAACAAAACTATAAAAAAGTGTTCCGACTTTCATGAGGGTCGTGGAATACCATAAACTAATCATATTTTCATAAACCATTAACGAACAATCCAGAAATATATATTCCTCACGAGAGTATCCATCGATTCGTCAATTTGCAAAAAAATGAAAAAATTAATCCGAGACACCGAGAAATTTCAAGAGTTTCGCAAGCCCATGATAAAAAATATTCCCTCCCAGAAATTCAACGATTTTTCAGAGATCGTAAACTTCGCGTAAACTTCGAGAAATTTCGGCACAGCTCTATCAATAGAATACGTAAAACTTGCTTCGTTCGTTCGTATCAATTTCACTGTTTCGTTTGGTGTATCGCTTGGTCTCTTTTCGCTCGACCTTTCATCAACGCTGTTAAACATTTTTTTTCTTTGTTTGTTTGCGTTTCGTGCAGAGACACGTGACCCGGTCGATTCGATTTCGGTCGCGTGTATGTACAGTGAAAAACGTTTCGCGTCGACAAATCGCAGGGATTTCGAATTCGAACGCCGACGAGCCGCGTCACCGTAATTTTGAAAAAAAACAAAAAAGTAATAAATAAAAAAAAGTGAAGAAAAAAGAAAAAACAAAAAAGTGACGAAAATAAGAAATAAACAAAAACAAGTGAAGAAAAGAAGAAGAAAAACACAAAAAAGTGAAAAAAAGAAGAAACCAAAATTGACTGTGCGCATAACAAACCCAATTTTTGTAACTATCGTATTCCTCGCTTAATAAACCTAGGTTACCGTTTTTTTTTTTGCCATTTTCGTCGGGAGTGAATTTTTCACTTGGAAGTTTATATTTGTATATCGCGAAGTTTTGTAGTTATCAATTAGACTCGAAGAGTTTTCTTTTTTTTTTCCTCGTCGGAGTGGAAAATATGTTGGGAAATCGGGAATACGCGGGTCACGTGGTCGGCAGTGCTCTCGTCGGTGTTGCAGGTATCTCGAATCATTAATGTTCTAATTTTTTTATTTTGTAAAAATCATTATTTATTTCATATATTTGGTTTTCATTTTGTATTTTATTTTTTTGTTAATCGTTTTTTATTTTATATTTTTGGTTTTCGTTTTTTACTTTATATTTTTGGTTATCGTTTTTAATTTTATTTTGTTGGTGATCGTTATTGAATTTTATTTTTTTGTTATCACTTGTTATTTTTCGCGTGTTTCCGAAGGTGTAAAAGTAAAAAATTCGATCTTGAATGTCTCCAATATTGGCTGTTTTTTCGTTACCGGTGATCGGACGCGTGCAGTCGGAATCGCAATACAAAAAATTCTGTCGCCTCGATCCTTGAAACATCCGGTCCCTGACGCTGGTAAAGTATAACATTATATTAAAAAAAAATATATATATATATATATATATATATATTATCTTATTAAAAATAATAATAATTAAAAAAAGAAAATTTAATTGATAATAAAATATATAACAAATATTCAAATTTGTTATTGTTATTGTTGTAAAAGTATACATTTTGACGATTTTATATTTCAAAAAGAAAATAATTTAACATTTTTAAAATGCGAAAATTAAGGTTATCCTGAGAAAAGCATTTTAGGAAGTCGAAAATATTTCGACCTTCATATTTTGAAAGTCCAACGTCCAACGTCCAAAATACTTTGATTACGTTACAAAACCGTTCGATTATGCCAATTGAAATCGAGACTGAAAAAAAATGGAAATATATGCTTACAAACACGATAATTAATAACCTCTCTTTGTGTCGTCTGACAAATTGTTACAGAGGTCGGCAGAAGTCCGGTTAGCGCATGCGCAAAGGAGAAATCGCGTTCGTCGAGAAATCTGCGAGTGCCGTTGGATTGTGAAGCCGGAACCCGTCACTCGGCATCCCCGCGTTCGAGAAGTCTCGTCGGAAGTTGCGCAAAATCACGTTCGTCTAAAGAAAATGACGGCGATCGAAAAGTCTCGGGTGATTCGTTTGGAGACGCGGCGTTCACGAAGGATCGTTCAAGGTCACACGGGAGATTATCATCCGATCGATCTGGTGACCGGAAATCGCCATTCAATCGATCTGGTGACCGGAAATCGCCATTCAATCGATCTGATGACCGGAAGTCGTCATCTAATCCATCTGGGGTCCGGAAGTCGCCTATCAAACAATCTGGTGACCGGAAGTCGCCATTCGATGAATCCCGTGACCGGAAGTCGCCATTTGATGAATCCAGTGACCAGAAGTCATCATCCCTTTTTCCGACCACGAAAAATGACTCTCGACAAAAAATGGCCACCGAATTCCCGTCGCATAACGAACTTCCGGTTGACGCGTCTACTCGATATCCTTCCATCGTAATTCCACCCCAAAAAATACCGGATATCAGCGTCGTAACGGAAAACGTCTCCACGAGCGATCCATCCGAAGCGCCATCTTTGCCACTCGACTCTAGCGACATGCCCCATGAGATGGTCGACGACAGCGTCGCTTTGGCCACTTGCGCCACCAATCGACCCGAATCTCTGGGCTTCGATCATTCCCAACCTCGAGACGTCGAAACGTCCTTAGAAAACCTGGATTTTCGCACGCTACCGAATTTTCGGGAATCCGATTTTTTTACCAGGATCGAATGCGACGAGGAATCATCGAACCCAGATTTGGGTCCGTTTTGATCGAATCGACTCGGTTTCGTGATTATTTTATTTTTTTCACTTTTATTTTTTATTCCATTCGATTTCTTTCTATCGTATATTAATTATAGTTTAATATTATTATTATTACAACATTACTTATTTTTGTTTTATAATTTTAGGATTGCTTCTTGCATAATTACGATTGTACAAGAAATACTGTAAAAGCGTCTACTTTTCTGCGGCGATTTTTCGAGAATTTCGGCCAGAGGCCTGCAACTTGTAACTACTATTATTATTATATAAGAAATGCAAATAAAGTTAAGAGCAATTTGAAAAGATGGTTTTGTTATTATTATTATTATTGTCGTTCTCCCTCTCAAGTATTATTTAATTATAATAATAATATTTGTTATTATTATTGTTTTTAATATAAATATCTCTGCTGTCACTTCTATATTTTTCTAGGACAATTTTTGTCGTAATTATTACTGTTTCTCTCATTATTATTAATATTGTTTTGTTCGATCGATTGATTACTTATTTTTTTAATTTTTATGAATCTATTTCATTTTTTTATAATTTAAGTGATTTTGATTCTTTTCTTATAAATTATTTTGGTTTTTTTTGTTATTTTATTCTTTATTTTTATTATTTTTTATTGTAGAATTATTATTTTTGAGAGATGAAATTACGCATGCGTCGCATAAAATTTCGGAATAAAATTTGTATTTCGGATAATTCGTGAAACTTTTGCGATTTTATTGAAAGCGAAGTTATACTCGAAGCAACGGGCATGAAGAATCTTATGTTTGTTTTCATTTGGTTCACGCGAGCGTCCTCCCCGGTGAGGCGATACAAGTTTAACCTTCATCGATGTATAGACAACAGTAGTGGTCAAGATTTGTTTCGAGCTGGTCGATTTTCTTCGTTCGTCCGCCTAGACCGGATTTCTTCAGAAATTTTAAAATTAATTAAACATTCAAAGGTCATCAAATCTCGAGACTTGATAATTTTGGAAGTTATTGTTTTATAAGCGAGCGTTGATAATGCAGGCCGTTTCGATTCTCGCGCCCGCGTTCGCTCCGTTGGCAGGTAAGTTTTTTTTTTTTCGAGACGCGATTGGACGATTTTTCATCGCCGAATTTTAGGTTATTTTTATTTATCTATTTATTTTATTATTTATTTATATATTTTTATTTATCTATTTATTTTATTATTTATTTATATATTTTTATTTATTTTTTTCGTCGTTTTTTTATGTATTTCATTATCTTATTTCATTTTCATTTATTTGCGTATTTAGTTTATTACCCTATCGTTTATTCATGTATTTAGTTGTGGCTGATTTATCTGATTCCTTTTTAATTCTTTTTTTTTTTTGCTTTTTATTTGTTGTTGTTTTTTATTGATAGTAAAACTCATCGATAAGTATATTTTCGATGATGGGAAGCAGCGCCGGTCGAGGCCGCGAGCAGTCGCAGCGCCGCGGCAAATCGTCTGCTGCTGTGGACGACTGTGTAAGTTTGTCATTACGATCAAAACCGTAGCTATCGAATAACGCATTAATTATCGAATTGCCGATTTTCTCGCAAAAAAAATATCTTTTTCGACGTTACATTAGTTTTTTTTTGTTATAGATTCTAAAAATTCTTTCCAAAGCTTTTCTATCCGTTTGCTATTTTTTTTGTAGACGTTGTAGATTGTTTATAATTCAATTGCAATTTACAATTTGTTCAAAATTAGATTTATATTGAATGAAAATATAACGAAATATGTGCAGATGACGACTACGGCAGTGACACTCGAACCTGCAGTACCTGCAGTGCAACAGAAACATCGAGTTACCGATCGAACAAACTTGCCTTACCGACCGGGTCGAGCGCTCGTTCCTCATCCACGAGCGACGCATACGGTAATCGTGCGAACTAACAAAATAGCGCTTTTATCGAAAGAAATGGTTCTGATAAACAATCTAATAATAACAATAGCAACAAGATTAATAACAATAACAAATCGATTTCCCGGCAGATAAAAATCCAATTAAATCTCCGCACGCTCGACGTGCGCGAACTCATAGCGAAAGCGAAACGAATTCAACGAAATATCCGAGTTACTCCAATCATCGTAATAATCAAAATTACCATCAACGATCAAGCTGCGCAAGTCCCAATGACGACACCCTGGCGGTGCTTGCCGGTCACATAAAGCGACAAATTTCACCTCGAAGTTGTAAGTGTTCAAATCCCATATATCATAAAATCCGAAAAAATATTATTATTATTATTGTCATTTTTTCTTAAAAGTCCTTTTTTTGAAAAAATAATCATAATAAACGCAGAAATAATAATAATTTTCGTTTTTTGTCCGATACATCTTTGACAACAATATTAATTTCGTTAATTAATTATTTTTTACGTGGCTTATTATTATATAATTCACATAATTGTTTACAATTTATTATGAAACTTTGAACGGCTTAAAAACTATAAAAAACTGAAATTTGAATATCAACAGAAGTCATGGTACAGATCCTAACCTATCTTTTCATTCCAAACCTTTTGTTTGGGTTTGTTGAAATAACATTTGTTTTTACGTTAAATAAATTGCCTCGATCTTAATATTGTTTACGCTTCCTGATGGGGATGGGATTGTACAACAGGCCAGTCTAAAGTATCGCCGTATGGTCGGTCATCAATAATACTGGCGAGCACAGAAAATCAGGGTAAAACATCGTCGAGAGTCAAAATGGCCGACAGAAAATGCGTCGCGTCCACGACGGGCTCGACGCGAAAGTCACTCGGCAAATGTGTCGCGGAGTGGAAGTGAAAGGAAGAATTACGATACGGAATCGATCGCGATAAAAAAAAAACTTTCTTGTTATAGTGATAAGTTGGATCAATATTTAATAACAATAATAATAATAATAATCGTATATTTCGAGTATTTAATGTGTACTGTACTGTTCGTAGGTTATGTTATTTACAATAATAATTTAATACGCAAAATGTAATCAAGAAACGTGATTGGTAATAAAGATTATGCATGCAGTTTATTTCGATCGAATTTGTCATTGATTTTAGCCGAGTAGATCTATTTCTTCGTTTTTCTTTATTTTTGATATCGAACAATGACAGGAAAAAATTGAGGTTATGTTCGGAGCGAAATAACGCCTCGGACTCGATCGAGGAGATGGCGCCATTCAATGTTTTCAATATGCAAGATTTCCGGGATTTTTAGTGTCTTAATTTGCAACTCATGGCGCTAGTTGCCTTAAGAGAATGTTGCCCGCGGATATATGCAGGGTGACCCAAAAAACTACCGACACGATTTTAGTGAAAGTGCAATATTATGGTTTTTGAGTCGCCCTGTATAAACATACTATATATATATAACCACAATGAATAAACTAACTTTTGTGGGAACAATGATGGAGGTTTGCAAATATATCGATTCATTACTAAATAATAACATAAAAATGTTGTTCTACTAAAAAAAAATCAGGTCACGTTTCACGTACGACAACTAGAGTATTTTTAAAATTCATTCAGTACATAATATTTTCAAGAATTTATAATTGAGTGATAAATAATTATCACGTATTTGTATAATACAAATGCGAATTCTACAGGATGTACGCCAGCGCTTCAGTACAGTTTTCGACTGCCGCAGTCGAACTGCTCGCGCCGCTCCTTCCCGCAAGCTTTGTCCATTGGCCGTTGGAGTGCGCATGCGCGCGTCTCTAGTATCGCTCGTGCGTCGCCCGCAGCGATGATGCGCGACTCGGGCTTCGCGCGACCAAAATTACGCGAAAATATTCATTTCCGTCGGGTATTTTTCGGCTCGTCCGTCAATTAGAGCGATACTGTTTCGTTCAGTGAGCTTTTCCGCCGCTATCGTTACCTCGTTTCGTCAAGTTTTGTTGGGATCGCGCGTCAAAGGCCCGAAGGCTGCGAAAGTATTGTCCCCACTTGACGACGCGAATTCTCAACGAAATATATACGTGTCAACGAAAATAGTCGAAATTAACGAGATTTCAAGATTTCGTATGAAAAATTGTTCATAACATTACTATAGTGGTTTCCGGTAATGAGAACCATTCGGAAACCCGACTTATCGGATAACTCTCCACCCACGTATGCTCGTGCAGATAAACGCGCACAGTGACAGGCTCAAGGCTTGAGAAAAAGGAAAAAAAAAACGATTGCACGTTTCGCGGTCTCGAGATACGCGCTTTTTTTTCCCCCACTCCAAACGCGCTTTATTATTGTCGCGTCCTGTTTGTGTGTGTTGAATTCGTGTGTGGAACGCGACGATCGCGCGTGTAGGGTGCGCGAGCAGCGTCAAAGCCCCGGACAAAGCATCGTCCCATTACGCGCGTGTGACAAGATCGAGTGCGGAAAAAAAATCGTGAAAAATTCGCGAAAAAATTTTTGTACCCCGGATTCGCATTTTTCGGGTTATATATATACTTATATATATATAGATATATAGTGGAATAGTGTAATCACCTCGATATCGAAGAATCGAGTGAATTCGCGATGTCATTTTTTTCACCGCCGATACGTTAACGATTGTTTGCAAATGCGACGTGAGAAAGTGACTTTTGCCTCCGGTTTTTGAAATAATGAACGTGTCACTGGTGAAAGTTTGGGTTGACGGTTGTCTGATCGATTGATCCACCTGGTGGATAGTGACGGGTGAAAACACTTCTGAAATCAGCTTTTTTCGTGGAGGCTAAAGATTTGTCCATTTATCGTGAGTTTGGGTTTGTTTGGGTTCGCGCGATATCGTTCACGATCACGATGAGAAAGCGAGCGAGCTGATGGTCCGGCAATGAACTCGCGGCCTGAGGAAAAACCCGTTGTTGTTGTTGTTGGTTCTACGGCATAGATCCGGCTAGAGTACACTTTCGCGGATGTACGCCAGACGCGACTCCGAAGCCATGCCGGTCCACCAGATCAATGTGAATCCGCCGGACTGGCAACAGCCGCTGCAATCCCTGGGACCTTCCAACAATACCAGCCCTGCTGCCGTGGATATACCGCCGGAATGGTCGCCCAGGGTAACCTTGGTTTTTATCTTTGATGATGAAGGCTGACTTAATGGACTTCTCTGTTTTCCTTGTGTATCGGGTTTGCCAAGTTTGTTGGTGGAGTTTGATGGAGCAATTTTTGGAGATTGGAAAGTTCGTTTGGGTTTGTTTGGAATACAGTCATGAATCGAGTTTGTTTGCGTTTGTTGGGAATACAATAATAAATCAAGTTTGTTTGGGTTTGTTGGGAATTCAGTAATGAATCAAGTTTGTTTGGGTTTGTTGGTAATACGATAATGAATCAATTTTGTTTGGGTTTGGGTTTGGAATTGTGCAAAATCTAGAAACATAGATCCAGTTTTTTTGGCCATTTCGTCAAACCGGGTTCGTTTGGGTTTGAAACTCTGCAAGATTGGTAAAGCTTGTTTGGATTTGTTTGGGTTCGGCATAGTTTTTTCAGAATGCAGTTAAACTGCATTCTGAAATTTCATTCTCAAAATGTTTTCATTCATGCCTCAAATTTTTCATTTGTCTGTATTTGCCACAAGCATGGAATTCATTTCAGCTCACCTCCCCCCTTCCCCTCCCAGGTAACTATAAACTCAAATAGACTTGTACAGTTTGTTTACTGTTGCTAGTTCCAAAGTTTGCTTGAATTCTGCTTCCGACGTGGATGTTTATTTGAGTTCTGTCCAAACTCCTAAAGTTGGATTATATGACCTATCAAGTTTGCTTTGATTCTGCCAGCTTGATGGTTTGTATGGGTACGTTTGAATTGAACGGACTGCAATGTTTTTTTTTGTATGTGTTCGGATTGCGTTGAGCTCTAAAGTCTATGATGTAGCTTTGGTTGCATTCTGGGCTTCTAACTTGGCTTTCATACATTTCAGGGCTCTAATTTGGCTTTTTTTGTATTCTGGGACGCTAATTTGGCTTTCATTGCATTCCAGGGTTCTAGCTTGGCTTTAGTTGCATTTCTGTCTTCTAACGTGGCTTTGAAGCATTTCGGGCCTCTAACTTGGCTTTTGTTGCATTCGAGGCTTTTCTAACTTGGTTTTCATGCATTCCAGGCTTCAAACGTGGCTTTTATGCATTCCGGGCCTCTTACTTAGCTTTCATTGAATTTTGGGTCTCCTTTTGGTTTTCATGCATTCAAGGGCTCTAATTTGGTTTTCATTGCATTCCACGGTTCTCAATTGTCTTTCATTGCATTTCTGGCCTCTAACTCGACTTTCATAAATTCCTAGGCCTTCAAAGTTGGTTTTTACATATTCTGAGCATTGTTCACCCCAAATTGTAATTAGTTGTCTTTTCTATAACAAATATTCCCAGAATTCCACTTTTCTTTGTCCCATCTTTGTTCCATGAACGGCAAATATTCTTAATTATTCCTAATTAATGTAAGATGTTGCAACGTTGCAACGATACGAGTTTTATCATAATTCTCTTCGCTGCAGTTCTTGAAAGAATACACCTGGAAATTGTATATTTTCCTTCCTCGTTGTCCCTATAATTGTGCAGGAGATTTAACGATACGTTTCTTCGTCTAATTTCAGGAGCCGGCCTATGCCACGGTTGTGACCGTGGTGATGCCGAATCACTGTCATTCCTCCGTCAGCACGCTTTCGTCCAGCAATCACGACATTTGCCGGTGAGAGCCAAGACCATCAAGATTGTATCGATAGGAGTAAGCACGCATGAGGAAGTACCGGACATGGTGAAATTATCGACGGGCTAATTGGATTAGCGAAACGAGCTTGTCCTTGGTTCCCGACGATCCTTTGCCTCCTCCTCCTACTCCTAGCGGGGGTTCCTTTTCTTCGCAATGGGGAAATGCGACGAAACGCTGTTGGTAAAGTAGTCGACAGTGCTGAAAAAGCCAAATAGAGGCATTCGTCGTTCCGATAATTCCAACTTTCGGATTTGGCTATTTGTACTGAAACATCAGCTGTATCGGCCAGCAGTTTTGAGGTTATGAAATTGGCGAGTTTAGCACTTTAAGTAACGAAGTCAGACGTACATAGGACAGTTCTTATGGGCTGCTTGAAGACTAGTATTCTGCGACCTAAACTGCCGCCTGGCGGCGTCACGAGCGACCAGCTGTTTCCGAGGACCGTAAAGTTACCCCCACCATTCTGAGTAATCGGCTTTTCTTTACGAATCGTTAATATAAAATATACAGGGTGTCCTACGACGGAATGCCATGCGTAAAATTGGGGGTGAAATTCTGAGTCGATTGATACAAGCACAAAAATCGTGTTTTTAGAGGTTTTTTACGATTTTTTCATAGAAATTTTAGGTTTTGGGGGAAATGAATAGTAGATTCGTGCTCAGGGGACAAAATTACATCGAAATGTACTAATTACAAAAATATTAAAAATCCAAAATTTTTTTGGATTTTTTGGCAAAATACGTTTTTTCACCAAATCATCGATAACTTTTTTTTCTTTAGGATTTGGCACTCCACTTTGTGCTGAATCTCTTCGTTACGATTTTCTCTTCAAAATGCTTTTTTAATAATTGAAATCCGATGGTTTTTCGATTTTTGGCAGAATTTCAAAGTTGGGCCATCGATTTTTGCCGATTTTTCCATACATACCCCTTTGCCTCTTTTTTTGCGATTTTTCAAGTGGATTTTCCGGGGAAACTATGCGCGTTATCGATACGAATCCAACGCCATTATTTAAGTCAGGCAAAAACCTTTTCCAAACCCACCCAATAAATCTCAATCGCGCAGAAAAATCCCGCTCTACGACCTTTTGAAATATCGTGATTTTTGAGATTTCGGAAAAGTGGCTAGAGAAGTCGAAAACATTTTGTTTCCCTTTTAAGACTATTAAAAGGGTCTATTTAATCGGAAATTTTCTGCTGATCACGAATATGTCCAAGTTTTTGCCGAAAGTACAAAATTAGAGTGGGAAAATGCAAAAAAACTTCCTAGTATATTTTCTTGACATTTTTCCCTAGAAATAGAGAGTTCAAGGCGAATGAAATGGTGGATTTGTCTTGAAAAATTAATAATAATTCAGGGGTTGATCCGGGTACCATACATGCTTGTATCAATCGTCTCAGAATTTTACCCCCAATCCCCCATTTCACGGTTGACATTCCATCGTGGGACACCCTGTATATTATAATAGCTACAAGAGTAAGCAGGACGAAATTATTTTCCCAACATTTATGCCCATAATAGAAAGCGAAAGCGAGAATGAAAACCGCCGTCAGCGCCGCGACTCTAGAACTACCAATAGGGGCAGCCCCAAGCAGAATCGGCACTTATAATCCTTACGAACTGTCCTTCTATGCAAATCTGAGACTTCGTTGCTTTGAGATAACGAAGTCGCTTCGCTGTGATCGGAAGTTCAGTGATTACGGTTTTGCCGTCCACGTATCCAACTTGTTAATACCCGATACACGGATAATTCTTAAAAATACCTTTTTTGCTTAATTTCAAAATGGTGGTTGATGTTACATATTGAATAAAACTAACGGTCCGATGATAAGGTTGGCCACAGGCTTCTCGCTGGCTCAATCCTTCCAACTGGCACTTTCCCTCCTCCGTCACTTCCCTCTCCGAAGTAACTCGAAAGCTGTCGAATAACTGAAAGTTCAACTACGCGGGTGATTTTTCCACTTCTCTTCCCATCGAGTCTCCAATTAATCCTTTTTTGTGCAAAAAAACAAAACAGGATATGCCACTGCGAGGGGGACATCGGAGCTCCACTTTTGGCTCCTTGTTACTGCAGCGGTAGTCTGCGATACGTTCACCAAGCTTGTCTTCAACAATGGATCAAGGCGTCGGACACGCGTGCCTGCGAATTGTGCAAGTTTACTTTCATCATGCACGCCAAGACAAAACCTTTTTCGGAGGTGAGCTCGATTAGAAGATTGGAAATAATTTTTAACGCCACAAAATATAGAATCTTTCCTAATATGTATAATTTGCTAAAAGTTAAAGCAAAATTGAAATAGAACGTTTCAAATGACCTTGAATTGACTTTGGAATGTTCTTGAGGGGCTTTTTAATGACCTATGGGCGTTGAAAGTGACCTTAAAGTGACCTCGAAATGATCGAGAAATGATTCTAAAATGACTGGGATGACCTTGAAGTTTACCTTTATTGACATTGGAGTGACTTGAAATAATTTGGGTGCAAATCTTGAAATGACTTTGGGATGACATTGGAGGGCTCCTGGAATCAAGCTAAGGGTGACTTTGAAAAAGATGCGGGATGACCTTGAGATGGCTTTAAAATGACCTTGGAAAAATCCCAATATGACCCTGGAAATTCCTTAAATGACCTTGGGAAACCTCGGAATGACCTTTAAGTGACCTTGAGAATAGCTACAAGGTGAAATAAAATTGGCAAATGAATAAACGAGGCTGGGCTTGAATTGCAGTGGGAAAAGCTCGACATGTCAGCCCCGGAGATACGGAAGTTGTGGTGCGCGGTTGCTTTTCACGCGGTGGCAGCGCTATGCGTCGCTTGGTCTCTGTACGTTCTCGTTGAGCGTTCGGTCGAGGAGGCGCGCAAGGGTTTTGTCGATTGGCCATTCTGGACGAAGCTGATCGTCGTAGTCATCGGCTCGACCGGGGGCCTCGTTTTCATGTACATCCAGTGCAAGGCTTACATCGAGCTGTGCAGAAGATGGCGGGCTTTCAACAGGTTAGTCTGAAAAAAGAAAAATTTCGATTCATTGGCATCTGGATAAAAATCTTCAGTTTTTAGCCGATTTGCGATTTAGTCGACTTTCTTGATTACTTAACCCAAACAAACCCAAACAAGATTTTGGTTCATTTCTATGGATGGAGTTTTTTTTTTGATTGAGTTTGTTTGGGTTTGGAATTTTTGTTGTTGTTTTGGGTTTGGAAGGATGGAATTTTCGTTGTTCTTTTTTAGGAAATAATTTTTGTTGTTGTTTTTCTCGCAGAGTAATATTCATTCAGAACGCCCCGGAGAAAGTGGTGCTTCCTCCATCGCCGACGGACTCGTTGCGTGACGTAACGTTACCGTTGAAGGACCCAACGGCTTCGATGCCAGAATTGAATCGAACTCTTTTGCCCCGGAGTCTTGATCCTTCGTCCTGCGGCCCGGAAACGACGAAATCGGACTCGGCACCCCCACCACCGATGCAGCATCGTCACGACGCTCATTTAAAGCTCTACGTGTTCGACAAACTTTCCTCGTCCGAGGACAATCTGTAGTACGAGTTGACCGAAGGTCGCGTCATCGCGAGCTCAAATATCATCGATTATGATGATTATGATGATGATGATCATGATGATCATGACGACCTCGAGCTTGCCGGAAGTGACGCAGCCCAGTTCAACGGAAATTCCGAAACGCTGCGCTGAGCTTTAAACGAGAAACGCGCACGCGTTCGATCGACGAACGCTCTGGAGAGTTGACCTTGAACGCCCGGTTACGTTCCATGCCAATTCGCAAAGCGCTTGACCAGCCCTGTTAGCGGAGACAAAAATTGAGAGGGCGAAGTTTGAGGTCGAGATAATTGCAGGTTTTTGGTGCGCGGTGTGATTTGGTTTTTTTAGCACTTGGGTGGAAGGTGGAAAAGGTTTTCATTTTGAAAATGGAACGGAAAAATGGTAGAAAAAGTGGGAGGAAAAAATGGTAAAAAAGAGGGAAGAAAAAAATGGCAAAAAAAATAAACGAAAAAAATGGTAAATATATGAAAGGAAAGATGAAAGACAAGAAAAATGAAAAGTAGGATGAAAAAAGGGAAAGCAGGAAAAAAATGGTAAAAATATGAAAGAAAAAATTGAAGATAGGAAAAATGGAAAGCAGGAGCAATGAAAGGCAGGAAAAAATTGAAGAAAATATGGAAGGCAGGATAAATGGAAAAAAATTGCAAAGAAATGGAAGATTGGAAAAAATGGAAAATAGGAAAAAATGGAAAGCCGGGAAAATGGGAGGTACGAAAAAATGACGCCCAGGAAAAAGTGGAAGAAAAAATGGAACGCGGGAAAAAATGGAAACAAAAATTGAAGAAAAAATGGATGGCAGAATAAATGGAAGAAAAATGACAAAACAATGAGCAAATCCGAACGACACACCGCGAGGTCATGGGCGATCTGCAATGGCGTGGAATTTTCAAAATTGTTAGCATCGTAACGAGTGAGAAGACGAAACAAAAAAAAGAAGAAAAAACCACAATGGTGCGTTTTTCTCCCGGTTGATAATTTCGTGCGAGCGGCGATACACAACTCTCTCTTTCCCTCCGTGCGGAGAAAACGTGAGAAAAGAGACACTTCCCTTATTTTTATCGAAACGTCGATCGTCCGGGAGACACGGAATTAAAACAAACCGAAGCCAGGGAACGTGTTCGTACCAGAAAAAAAAAAGACGAAGAAGATGATGATGACTGAATTTTCGCTCGCGAGCTCGCGAACGAATTTTTTTTTCGTCGCGGTTCAACGATATCCTCGGAGTTTTTTTTAGCCACGAATCGATCGATTTTCCGATACGAGCATCGGATACTCTTATTTTCTTTTTCCTTTTATTTATGCCTTTGTGGGTACGAACTGGATGCTGGGAAAATCGAATTTCCGTTTCGAGAGCCAACCAAGTATGACTATTTGGGTGATCGAGCTTTTTTTAAAAATCTTTTTATTTCTTTTATTTGGGTGATCGAACAGTTTTTTTAAATCCTTTTTATTTTAAAACAAATTTGCGTTTCGAATGCATGTACAGGGTGACGCGTAAAAGAAAGATGATGTTCGTTTCGAAATTTTAGGACGTTTGAAAAAAAATTCAAAGTTACAAAACGAAATTTTTCGTCTTAAAAAAGAATTCAATTTTTATTATTCAAAAAACTTATTATCATTATTCGAAAGATTTACAAATTTTTGAATAATAATAAATTGTAAGCCCAAACAAAAAATTCATAAAAATAATTCAACAAAAAATTCATTAAAATAATTCAACAAAAAATTCCATTTTCATTACGAATTTTTCATCCTCGTAACAAAAATAACAATTTTCCTTGTAAAATTTTTCACGTAAGAAAAATTCGCATTCGAAATTTTTCGTTTCCCAAAAAAAAACGAATTTTCAATTTAATTTGTTTCCTCGAAAAAATCTGTCACAAAATATTCATCTCGTATCAAAGTCAAGAATTTTCATTGCAAATTCGCTTACCCAAATTTTTCGTTTTTTAACGTAAAAAAAACAAAGAAAAACAACAAGGGATATTTTCATTGGGTCGAGTTGAAGATTCGTTCGCGAGGTCGTTCGAGCGAAATTTTTGCGGTCCGTCGCGAAAGAAGGGCCGCTCGATTTGCTTCCAAAGATGCAACTGAAGTTTCGGGATCGTAGCATGCCCTCCTCCCAGCCCTCCCTTCCGGAGCATCTTTACTCGAATACTTAGTACTTCAGTGCTTGAATTGTCAGGCGGGAAGGAACAAAAGAGGGTACGTTCTCTTCCCTTTTTTCCCCTTTTATCTTTTTTTAAGTATTTTTTTTCGAAAACCGCATAATGGCCGTCGTTCGCCGACCCCCCCCCCCCATCGTTCGCCCCGCTCTGAACAATTGTGTACATAATTATTGTATCTGTGATGTTATTAAATAAACTTTACCATATTTAAACGAAACTTTTGTCTTTTAATAATAGTATGAAGATTGATTGATTGATTGATTGATATTATTTAATTAGGTGCAGTAAAAAGAAATCCATTATTTTCTGCAATCGGCCAATCACAAAACTGTTGCAAGAATTTAGTATGAAACCTCAGGAATGTAACGCCATCTAGCGGAACCCGATCGTACTTGTACAACGCGAGATACAGATAGCTGGAGCCATCTTTCAGCGCACCCAATATACTTTTTATGCCCCTGCGGAGTTTCTGACAAAGGAAAGTGAACTATAGAAAGTGAGTAAATAATACAATAAAGGAATAACAAAAATAAAATAAGGAAATGAAATTATACAGTAAAGAAATATAGTAAAATTAACAGAAGTTAAACTTAATCAAATTCATTTAGTTTCATTTAATTTCATTTAAATTAATTTGATTTTATATTATTTAATAATTTAAGCCAAACAAAATCAATAAAATTTAATGAATGAATTGATTGTTTGGGTTTTTAGGTTTATCTGGATTTTGGGTTTGTTTGGGTTTGGGAGTGTTTTGGTTTCAATTAATCAAGTAATTCAAACTAATTAACTTTAAAGTTAATTAATTTGGTTAAAGTAAAATAAACCAGAAACTGTCGCATCTAAGAGATTTATATATATGCATACATAACGCATGTATACTAAATACATGTGTATGCATATATAATATGTATACATGTATGCCCTCATTATTACGTAACTTTGTACCTTTGGACGACCTTGATGAGAAACGCACGAGCTTGCATATTTACGAGCCATCAGTGTGGATTTTTCTTACGCGAACTCTTCGATCACCTCTTTACACTCGTATCTGTTTAATTCATTTTCAAATCGTTCGTACACGCGATTGGAATAAATCAACGGTTTCGCGTCATTCATAACCTCATTCGTTCGCTTTTCTCAATTTTCTATCGTCCACGCGTCGATTCATAACCTCATTCGCCAATTTCTTTTAACCGATTTTCCTAACCCCCGCTTGTTCGAGCCATAAACGCGTTCCTCAATTTTTTTCAAATTTTTTTATCATTCCCGCGTCGATTCGGAACACCGTTCGATTTTTGTTGTAATTTTTCAAACGAATTTTCCGCGATTCTCTATAGTTTCGGAAATGGGGAATTTCGAAGTGTACTGAACTCCCGCCGTGGCCGCAGGCGCTGTCGCCTCGGCTTTTTTGCGCCGATCTCTGTTTCGCGCTTATTGCCCCCTTCACTGTCGGTTGAATCTTGCTAGTTGAGTATATCTATAGCGGAATTGTTTTCTTCGTTTTGTGCGGATCCTCCTCTCCCCCCGACAACTCAATCAAACCCAAACAAACTTCGGAATTGAACATATCTATAGCTAATCGTTTTCTTCGTTTTCTGCGAACCCTACCACCCCCGCCCCTCGCCAACACTGTTCGCGAAGATCAGCACGAAGAGGAAATCGCGATGACGTTATATATCTATACAACATAAACATAGCTTATGTGTATAGCATACTACATCGGAGTCAAAATAAATACATTTCGAAATTATCGCAACAATCGTCGTTTGCGTAAAAAAAAATCGCATTAATTCTTACGGAGGCCGAAAAAATCTTTTCAAAGCTTCTTTTTTTTTCTTTTTATTGTGTCGGAAGTTTACGAGAAAAGAAGTAACAACTGAAAAGAAGAAAAAAAATAGGATTATTAATCGGGTATTATGAAAACAAACGCGAAAGGAAGAGGAGTGCGCGCGTCGTTTAATCGTCTGCTGCGATTGATCGATTCTAGGAGGGTTAATGCGCGTTTGGGCCGGGTGGCGGCGCGCTCGTAGGAGCAGCGCCCGCCGCGCGTCCCATTCCCGCATAATCCTCCGTCGCGTACGCCCCGCCGCGACACGGGTTGCCTCTAATTATTTAAACATGTAAATATGCAGTTGATATAGGCGGTGGTGAAACGACTCTTCACTTGTGCCGGAGCCGCGAGTTCGAATTTTTCGTAGAGAACGAGAGAGACGTGTCGTCGTTGGGACATTTTTCCCTCGTCGATTTTGGACAACAAAACCGACGTTTATTAAAAGGGCGAAACAAGGGAAGAGATAGAATAGGAAAAAAATAAAAATGTCCGAGCTACGTCAAAGAACGGCAGTCGACGCGGCGGGCGCTCGAGATGTCAACGAAACTGATCAGGTGAGAGTTTTGTTTTTTGTGAACCCAAACAAACCCAAACGCAGCACGTTTATTTCCAACCTTCGTATTTATGTCTATCTCTATCTCTCCCTCTCTCTCTCTTTATCTTGGCTGGTCGAAATATCGTCATTGATCATTGGCTGAAGCGCATTTCGAATAATTAGCGCAATCGATAGCGTGACAGCTAATAAACCGCTCGTCTTCTTCGCGTCGAATTTTCTTCGTCGTTCCTTTCAGTCCTCGCAGTCGCCTCGACCGGAAATGCCTTTTTCGTTGACCCGTTATGAAAATACGAAAGATCGAATCGCCCGATCTGTCAATTGCGTCGATTTCCAAAAAAGTCATTTTCCAATGCCTATTTTCGTCGCTAGTTGATAATGACGATCTTTCTTCATTGTCCATGATGATTGATCCTTTCCAGCCATCAACCATCACCCAGTGATATTTCCGTATCACTTCGGAAAAATACCCCATCTAGGAACGTTAATTTCCATCAGCTCGGAAAGAATTTCCAAAATGACTCGTTATGTCCACTCGTCTAACATTTGTACCCGATGCTTCATTTTCCTTTCCGCAATGATGAAGTCAGATTTTCTATCGTCTCGACCATGCTAGGCTAAAAACAAATTTTTCTACACGAAGAGCTAGTGTTCTTATTGACGGTTGTCACAAATTCTGTCGTTGCGAGCTTTGGCGTTGCAGCGTTGTTTACAATTTAGAAATGTTAGTTCGTTGGCGGAGGCTTGGTCCGTTTTGGGCCAAATAGTCGTTTTTGGATGCTGGGAGAATTAGGATCTGTCGGAGGCTATAATCCGGTCTAACAAAACGCATTTCCGGGGCTGATTTTTTGTTGGCGAATAATCGAATATAACATGGAAAAAAATCTGCCGAATTAAAGATAATTCAACCCGACATCTAATGTTCCCTTCAGGAAACCAGTTGGCATGAAAATATGATTTTAAATCTAATATTCTACTGGATCGCTAAAAAAAGTAAAGCTCATGTGTCAAAGCACGTTCTATTCTCTTGCGTTTTCCTCTAATCCTAGAAAGAACAGGATATCGAATCCGAAGATGACGGCAAAGTCGAAGTGGAAGAGCTGGTCAAGACTCTGCCACAGGGAACGGATCACACACCCAATATCCTCACGATTGCTCTTTCCGGCTTATCCGACCGGTAAATGTTAAAAACCCTTTTGGGAAAAGATATTGACTTTTAAGACCGTCCTCATTGCTTTTTTTGTTTTGATACGAATTTTGAAACGTAAAAGTAAATTTGAAGATGTTTTTTGCTAATTGAAAGTTAAATCGTGGAAAAAGGATTTTTTAGTTCTTAATATTGTAATGAATGATACGTATTTCTTAAATGTTGATTGCACAATTGAAAAAAGAAATGCTGTTCTTTTTTCAATGTGACATTTCTCGTGTGGGTTTGTTTTTATTCTCGATTGTAAATAGAGTAACATTGTTTAAAAATGAATGAAAAAAATTTCAAAATTATTGAAAAAAACTCAAACAATTCAAAGATACTATTTAATTGTTTTCTTCATAATGTAAAACAATTTGTCAAAATTTTCATCTTCAAAAATTGGAATTCCCAAATTCAAAGCACGTTATTCGAAATTCAACATTTTTCAAATAAAAAATTACTCCATTAATAAACAATTAATAAATAATTCATCAATAATTAATAATTTATTGAACTGAAAATAATAGACAAATATCTTGAGTGTATTAATAATGATCGTATCAGCAAAAAATGGTGTTCCCGTGGAATTGGTAATCGCCAGCCTGAAAATTTCTCTCCGCCAACCCAAACAAACCCAAACATTGTTAACTGATAATTGAATTTCCAGCTGGAAAAATTGGATCGTGCGAGGAATATTCACGTGGCTGATGATCGGAGCGTTCTGTTTCATCATATACTTCGGGCCGCTGGCACTGATGGTCACAGTGCGTACACTTTCATTGACAGTATTGAACAATTTAGAGCTCGAGAGGTGGAAATGATTACGCTGACGATGAAAAAAAGAAAAAAACAAACAACCACCAAAAAAAATAGAGCAAAGAAGGAAGAACCAAAACAATATGTATATCTCTATGTCAGACGCTGGTCGTTCAAGTGAAATGCTTCGAGGAGATAATCAACATCGGTTACGCGGTCTACAGGATCCACGGTTTACCATGGTTTAGATCGTTGTCCTGGTACTTTCTCATTACGTCAAATTATTTCTTTTACGGTGAGAATCTCATGGACTACTTTGCGGTGGTGATCAATCAGACGGTGAGTGTGTCATCCGTAGTCCTCGCAGTTTAGAAATGGAAGGTTCAGAAATTTGCATCGTCGAGCAGCTACGAAAATGAACTTTGAAACAGCGATATTAATTTATCATTAAATCATTAAAACAAAAAGACTGAAAACGACCATAAAATTAATAAATCTAGAAAAATAAAAAATATTAAATAAAAAATAGAAAAAAAATAAAATCTTTTTAAAAAATTCGAGAATAACAATTTTAATGAAAAAAAAACATAAAGTGACAAATTTATTATTAGATTTATCAAATTAAGTTTAAACAAATTAAAAATATTTACGCGAGTTTTAGTATTTCGAAAAAAATTGATAATTTCTCCTCTATTGAAAATAAATAATTGCGTTTGTACAACAAACACTTTAATCAGATATTTGTATCAATAAACGTGAAAACGGAAACGTCTCGCCCTTGTAAAAAGGGAACGAGCGAGCTCGAGCCTGTCTGTCCCTTGGTCGATAATTGAATTTGCGTTGTGTGATGCTGGGCTCGCAAACCGCTCGGTACCGGGCTAACCGACACAAAATCAATAAGCGAACCTATTCACGGATAATGCTCGGACGCTAACGTATGGCTTCTCATCCGTTTCATCCCTACGGATTTCAGACATCCGTTCGAAACTTTCTCTTATTTCTTCTTATAAATAAAAGAATTAGGATTTTCCCTAGTGAGAATTAAAAACCTGAAGTTTCTGAATGGATACTGGATACTTGAATGTTCCTAGTGAAAAATAGGGATTTGAAAGTTTGCGGTGGAAAATGGGGTTTTGGGAATTTCTGGGGAAAATCGGATTTTGGGACTTCGTAGTGAAAAATGGGAATTTGATAAATCTAACGTAAAACCATTATCTTCTCCCATTCAGGATTACCTGCGAGTCCTCGTGACGTATCACCGGTTTATATCGTTTTGTCTATACATCGTGGGTTTCGTATGGTTCGTTCTCTCCCTCGTCAAGAAATACTACATGAAGCAATTCTCTTTGTTCGCTTGGACCCACGTTGCTCTCTTGATCGTCGTCACGCAGAGCTACCTCATCATACAAAATATATTCGAGGGCCTGATATGGTGAGAGCTCATCCTGTACAATTCGAGACATTCCTCTTCGTGGAAACAAGAGAGCAGCGAAGTAAATCGAAATATCCAATGAACAAGTAAAATCGGGAGATTGTTTTTATTGAATTAACGTTCTCAAGGTCAAGATAATTTCAAGGTCATTTCAAGATCAAAGTAACTTGAAAGTCAGTGTTGTTTTCAAGTCAAGGTAAACTCAAGGTCAAGGTGATTTGAAAGCCAATGTTATTTTGATGTCAAGATCGATTCAAGGTCCTTTCAAGGTCAAGGCTATTTCAAGGTCAAGGTGACCTTGAATTCACCTCGTCAGTTGTCATTTACCAAGTCAATGTTGTTCTGAAGTCAATATAAACTCAAGGTCAAGGAAACTTCAAGGTCATTTCAAGGTCAAGCACACTTCAGATCAAGGTCGTTTCAAGGTCAAGGGCACTTCAGATCAAGGTCATTTCAAGGTTAAGTACACTTTAGATCAGGGTCATTTCAAGGTCAAAGCCGTTTCAAGGTGACACAAAATCGATATCTTCATTTGAGTAGCAGCCTCTTAATCTTAAAAAAAATCCTCCAAAAATGTAGGCTTTCGTTTCCCTCGGTTGACCTTGAAATCACCTTGGAAAGGATTAACCGAACGAAAACGGTGCCTCGGTATAGGAGTCGTCGATGGAATCGAGTTGAACCGTGTCTACGAATTACTTTGCTGTTTTTTTGGGTTATTTGGGTGTTTCAACGCACGTGAAAGACCCTGCCATGTTCGGACGTCAAAACGATCGATAATTCTTGTTTTCCTTTCAGGTTTATCGTCCCGGTGAGCATGATCGTTATAAACGACGTGATGGCGTACATATTTGGCTTCTTCTTTGGTCGTACACCGCTTATCAAATTGTCGCCGAAAAAGACGTGGGAGGGATTCATAGGTGGAGGTATTTCGACGGTTCTCCTCGGATTGCTGGTAAAACTGAATTTTTTCTTGCACGATGAATTTTTTTTCTTTCTTTTTTACGAAAAAGGCAATGGTCCGAAGTGAGAAATAAATTATCAAGTTTTTAATGTTTAATTGATCAAATTTTCGGTTTTTTTTTGTTTCAGATGTCGTACGTGCTGTGCCAGTATCGTTATTTCGTTTGTCCGATTGAGTACAGCGAGGTACTAGGTCGCATGACAATGGACTGCGAGCCATCGAGTCTTTTCCGACCCCAAGAGTACACGCTTCCCCAGAGCCTACAAAGAACTGCAGAAATGGTATTAACATTAGCCTCGTATTTTAATTAATTGATTTTCAATACGCGAAATTGAATTAACGAATTTCATTCAGACGCGTAAAAACGATGTCTGATTTTTATATGAAAGAATAAAAAAGAAACGTTTTTTTTAAATATCTTGCAGCGCTATGAAAAAATAACAAACAATGCCGAATGAAAATTTCAAGTTTGATGAGTTGAATTTTGAGAGGGGATATTTCGTTAAAAAAAAAATTTTTAATGCCATACGGATTTTCGATTTTATAAAAAAAATAACTTTCTTGAGTCCGGTTTCGTTTTGTTTTTTTAAAGAATTTTCATGGATCATTTTTGGGTTAAATTTCGTTTTTATTAAAAAAATGAAATTTCGTGGGTCAATTTTGGGTGAAATTTCGTTTTTTATAAAAGAATTGATTTTTTAAATAAAAATATAGAATATTTCCGCGAACTTGCAGTTCAACTGGAAAACGAGCCTGTCGATGTACCCCTTCTTGCTGCATTCGTTGTCCATGTCAGTGTTCAGTTCGGTGATTGGTCCCTTTGGAGGATTCTTCGCGAGTGGCTTCAAGCGAGCCTTCAAAATCAAGGTCACTCATTCTCACACGATATTACCGAGACAATCCATCGAATTTCGATATTCATGAAAGTTTTTTTCAATTTTTTTCTGTTTCTTCATATTTTTAGGACTTCGGTGACATAATTCCTGGCCACGGAGGAATAATGGATAGATTTGACTGTCAGTACCTGATGGCGACTTTCGTGAACGTCTACATTTCGTCCTTCATTCACACAGCTTCGCCCCAAAAGCTTCTCCAACAGGTCAGTCCAAATCAAATTCAAGATACTAAATTTACAAACGGACATTTTTTTTAGTAAAAAGTAAAAAATAATTATTTCGTATAACGTCGAAATATTTCGGTAATCAAACTTTTACAAAAATTTCGATCGAACGATTATTCGAGCAGTGGTCGATTTCCCTTTCACTACTATTTCCATCGCACCGTTTTCGTTTCCAGGTGTACAGCCTGAAACCGGAGCAACAGATGCAATTCTACTTGTCGTTGCGGGACACCCTCGTGCACAGAGGTCTCCTCAACGCCTCCTAAGATCCCGATCAAACAACAGAAGAAGAAGAAGAAGAACCAGAAGAAAAAAAAATTAAAAAATAAAAAAAAACGAAAAAAAGGAGAGAGCGACGAAAACGAGGAAATATTTAAATAAATGTCTATGGTGGTATGCTCTGCGCTGGTGGAATACGCGGACGAGATACGACGAGCTCGCGAGTAAACGATTCTTTTTTTAATTAAAAAAGAATTTTTTTTAATTTTTTCGATTTCAGTGTCGAGGCGCGTTTAAAAGTGCAATCATTCCAGTATTCGACCGGAAGTAGTATATTTATTCTGTTTTCGTATCTCATACGGTTTATCTACATCCGCCTCCCCCCTCGTGTTTTTTAAAGGTTCAAAACCTTTGGGCTCGCGCTCCCTCTCTCTCTCTGTCTCTCTATGATTATCCACTCGAGTCCCTTTTTTGTAAAATTTTTGCAACCCTCTTCCTCCCGTTGTCTCTTGAAGGGTTGATTTATTATCAAGGTTATTCCAAAGTCATTTCAAGGTCATTTGAAGGTTATTCCAAAGTCATTTCAAGGTCATTTGAAGGTTATTTCAACGTCATTTCAAAGCTATTTGAAGGTAATTTCAAAGTTATTTCAAGGTCATTTGAAGATTATTTCAAGATCATTTCAAGGTTCTTTGTTTTTCTTAGTTTCTTCTTTCGGATGACGGGCTTCCGTCGCACGGATCTCGCCGGTGACGAAAATCTCGAAATTCCGAACGCGCATTAGAAATTGAGGAATCGAGGAAAATCGTTCTCCGTATGAAAAAAAAACGATTTTTGGACGAGAGGAATATTCGCGAGGAATCATATGCGAATTGGAAGAGGTTACTTTTTATTTTTTTCTTCTTTTAGGTGTTTCCAGTAGATCAGTATCCAATTAGCCCGTACCTTTATCACTCCGTACAAACGATCGTTCGTATCGCGATTTTTTTTTTTTCGTTACGGGACATAAATAAACTTCAAAAGTATCGCTTAAATTTTTCCCCGACGATGAGGCGAGCGCGGCCGCGTGTAAAATCGACCCGGACTTAGTCGACTAGCAAAATTTTTCCCTTGTCAAAGAAAAAACAGTTTTACGGGAAAAAAAATGAAAAAGACAAAAAAAAACAGAGAAAATTGTTTCTTCCACGTTGAATCGATGCGCTCTCTGCGAATTGCGGATCTGTTTACTTAACGTACGACCATTGATCTCAGTGTGAATTGTTCAGTAGATGAGTGTATAAAAAAAAATGAAAAAGCGTAAAAAAATAAGAAAAATATGAAGCATTTGCCAAATGATCAAAAAAACGGTCCTGAATTTATTATCGAGGTCCCCGGAGCGAAATCTCGAGGCCGAACCGAAATCCGTGGTAATCCGGCACGCGAAAACGAGGCCGGAGTTCGAGAGGTCAAACGATAGTGCGCGATCGCGGATTATCGGCGAATGAGGGCGCTGCGTACAGGGTGTCCCGCCTCGAGTGTTTACCAGCTCGTATTTCGAAAATCACGAATCGGGGTGAATAAACGCGCGACGTAAAAGTCATTCCGTTTACCAAGAGTAAAAAGATAGCAATAGTAATGTTAGTTTGACCTTGGGTAGCCAAGGTCACGCGAAGGTCAACTTAGAAATAAATCGAAACGGTTTATTTTTTTAACGGGAAAAAATGCACTCTAGACTGCGTTCGAAGAGGCTGGATAGCGGTGTCAGTTTGACCTTGAGCAACAGCTCAAGGTCACGCGAAGGTCAACCTAGAAATTCAGCAGAATGACTATTTTTTGATGATCGATCTTGTAGTACCGTACGAAGAGGCCAAAAAGGTCGCAGTGTCACTTTGACCTTGACTTTTATCGCCAATGTCACGTGAAGGTCAACCTAGAAATTCATAAAAAGGGCTATTTTTTAACGAGAATTCTTGTAGCTTCGCCGGAAGAGAGAATGGATAGCGGCCCCCCTTTGACCTTGAGCATTATCTCAAGGTCACGCGAAGGTCAACTTTAAAATTATTTTTGCAAAATTTACGGTCGTTTGCGGGAGAGATTTTTTCTTTGGTAATTTACGTTTTTCCGTTTGTCACGAATTCAGTTATGTGTCTTGTTTTATTATCGATTTGGAACATAACCCAAACAAACCCAAACGAAACTCGATACTTGCCACAGATGGATGATTTGAATTCATTTTTTGGACTCTTATGGAGGCGGTCGGTCGAGAGAGGGAGGAGGCAGAGAGTATTTTGACGTTGCAAAATACGTTTTCCACACGAAGAACCGCGCATTTTTCACTCCCGGAAATTTCTACTTGCCTCCACTCGAATCGAGCCATTTTTGGGGCCTTGCATTCTCTTTGATTTTTTTGTGATTTTCAGAGCCACAATCGTGATTTTTAAAGCTCCCAATAAGTTCGTGTACGTTTGCAAAAAAAAGTGATAAACAAGCACGAAGAAAAAAAAACGATGAAAATAGAAAGCAGTGAAGGAATATTTGTATACGTTTTACGTTTGTTGGTGTAGTGTGGGCTTCTCCCTGGACCAAATTCGAGAAACTGGAAAATTTGGTGTTTCGGTCCTGTGCAACGCAAGGAGAGAGAAAAGACGAAAAAAAACTGAATAGTTGACAGTGGACAAAAATATATATATATATATGTTTTAGATGGATACTTTCGTTTTAAAAATATGATAATATATTTATGTAGTCACACAAGGAAGAGAATAAATATTGTCTTGTGGAACTGGGTAGGAATATGGTTCCAGCAAAAAATGACTAAGTATCAATACCCGGAGTCCTGACATTCGCCTGAAAATTTAATTCTACAATAAGTTTCATCTTGAAAAAGTTTGACCTTGAAATTTTTTGGAATTTTTATTCTCAAAAAAGTTTGACTCTAAAAAATGATGGAGTTTCAATTTTTGAAAAAGTTTGACCTAGAAAAATGTTGGAGTTTTAATTCTTGAAAGAGTTTGACCTTGAAAAAATTTGAAAAAGCTCAACATTTTTATTCTTGAAAAGGAATGACCTTGAAAAGTTTGACCTGTAAAAAAGATATGTGAGTGGCGAGAAGGCCAATATTTACGAAAGCAAAACAATAAAGATTGCAGTGTCGATTACGCGTAAAGAATAAACAATTACAGAATTATTGTCATTGAATGGCTATACAGATTTAATTTAATTATTTAATGATCAATGTTTATTGTTTGGTCAATACTGAATAGTCTAACAATAATAATTGCATAATTATTGGCACGGTGATCGTATTATTATTATTAAGTAATAATCGGTTGATTATTATTAAATTATTGAATACAAATCATTTCGGTCCAATCTGAACAAAAGAAAAGTTTCTGAGTACTAAAAAAAAGTCGATATTCCGGAATGTGAAAGTAGGATTTTTCCTGACTTCTTCATTTACCTCTGAATAATTCTTTTAGAATTGTTGGAGCATTTTGTAAATTCGAGAAGAAATAAAAATAAAACTAAAAAAAAAAATAGAAAATTCGGGATAACGAAAAAAAAGAAACGGTTTTTCGATTTGCACTAATTGTTGAATTTTTCGAGATAAAAATCGATGTTTTCGCTACTTTCGATCGATACTCCTTTTGGTCTCATTTTTTCATCACGAAGCTTCAATATTGGCCAATATCGGCCACCAGCGAACTTGAACGAACTGAGTCATGGAGGGAAAGGTTTCGAAGGGATTCGTCACAAGAGTGGCCTTTTGTAGGCCCAAAGCTTATCGTGGTCGTAAATGGTGTGGATTTTCTCGTACATGTACTTGAAGAAGTACAAGAGGTTGTCGTATTGGCCATTGTAGGGTTGATAAGCCTCGGAGTCCGAGGGAGTTGTTTCCACTTCGAATTTGCTCCGCGAGACGTAATCATTTTGAATGCCGAAGGCACAGATGTGCAGTTCCACCATGAACTGATGGATCGCTTCGACAGTCGCCAAGTACCAGCGGGGGCTTTTTCTTTGGTGACGCCAGAATTGGGATATCCTCGATTTCAGAATGACACAGGGTAAGTCTGTGGAGGAGAAGAAAAATTAGTTTTTGGAACAGAATTTGTTTGGGGTTGGAAGACATGAGGCTTGGAATAATTAGAAATTTTTGAAGAAATCAAAATCTTGGTAGAGACAAGAATCTTGGAAGAAATAAAAATCTTGGTAGAAACAAGAATCTTGGAAGAAATAAAAATAATTTCAACAAAGAAGAAATTATTATTTATTATTTCTTGAAATTGTTTTTTATTTTTTTGAAGAAACAAGAAATAAGAATCTTAGAAGAAATGAGAATCTTGAAAGAAAAAAAAACTTGGAAGAAAACAGATTAGGAGTGATTATTGACAGATTCTTTCTCAGCTCCAGCAAACCTCGAAGTCTCTGATCCTTGTAAATGGCCTTAGTCTGGTGCCAAGTACTGTCGATAAAGACCGCTCTCGTCACTGGCAACATTGTCACTTCCCCCTTTTCCTTTTCGTATTCCCCTTGGAAAAGTTGTTCAACCGTACTTGCCGCATCGCTAGGAAATATCAGAACCACCTGAGACTCATAGCATTTTTTTCCCTGCACTCAACGATTTTTTCGCACCATCCGGAACCCGTAATCTCCCCGGCATCGCTTACTCTCTCGTTATCGTCGAAGACGGGAAACTCAGGGTAGGTGTAAATCGTCACGTCTTCCGGAGCTAGGATTGCGGCGTGAACCGCTGTGCTCTTTCCGTCTATCTCACGAACATGCTTGATGATGTCGACTTTAATGGGAAGCTGGCAGGATGTCCGTCAAACAATCGGGTGGACATTAATAAAGACGTATTCGCACGGTTCGCTTTGTAATTGAAGGAATAAGAAAGTCGTCAACTTTGGCAAAGAGAGGTTAACCATGGAAATATCACGAGAAGATATCGTGAAATATCTTCTTTTGAATGGGAAAGAAAGAAGAAATACGTTTATCTTCCCGAGAGAAGAAATGAGATTTATTTTGTGGTTAGTTTCGAATTATTTCTTAGGTTAATTAATTTATAATTACGTTCATATGGATAAAAATATTGAAATAAACGCCATTTTTATTTTTGCAGGGTTATGTTCAATATAACCTAAAAAAAAGGTTTTTAAGATTATATTGAGCGAGGAAATTGTTGATACCAGAACTTTTTGAGGTTAAGTGAAACTTTCATTGTAACCGGAACGTCAATAATGTTCGAAAGAAAGTTCGTCGAACATTTGTGGTTATGCTGGCCTTGTGAATAACGAATTTGAACATTGCTTCATATTATATAAAGTATATGTTGTCGAGTTTTTTTAAGTTAATCAAGTATTACTGCTTTATTTTCTATTGGAAAAATAACAATTTGCCGAATAAATTGTGAGGTTATGTTGTAATTGAAAATTAACGATACAATATGTCAAAATTCTCCGAGCATAATGTGTAAAAGTACCTTTACTCGGGGAAAACACTTTCGATCGATGACAGGTGTGTAACAGGTGTAACAAAAGAACTTCCGCGACTTGAAACATTTCTCGCATATTTCGCGTCCCTCGACTGTGTCGAGAACGCTAGGATCATCGATGCGGAGATTTCGGAAGGGTTCTCTGTCGATCGCTTTTTGCTTTTCTTGCAACGCAGCGAGCTGCCGATCCGTATTGCTCGCAGCCATAACGCGGCGACGCTTTTTTTGTTTCACTCCGATGAACTCGATATTTTCACTATCGAATATTAAACATGAGCCATTGATGACAACAAGCGCGGAATCATCAACGAGCACGTGTGCAACGTGAACTAAGAAAGTTAGAGAGCGGAAGTCCAAACCCTACAGAATTAGCGATGAAGTAAGCGGCGAGAAAAATGGTCAAATGTTCAGTACAAAAATTCACCACGAGAGTCGCTCCGAGTCAAGTAACTCTACTGACCGAGCTATTTACCAGCCGAGTTCAGCAACTTTTACGGACAGAGTTATTTACCGACCGAGTTGAGTAATTTTTCCGACCGAGTCAGCTGAATTTCATCGACCAAGTATCACCATCTATTCTCCGGCTCCGTTGTGCGTATTTAATTGAAAAAATGAAAAATATTCCCGTCAATTGGAAACTAAAGCCAATCGTACTAATTACGAGACGTTTCTTTCAGCAATTTCATAACGAACCAAAGATATTCTTAATTGCCACGGCAGGCTCCTTCGGGCATAGTCCACGTTATTAAAGAGGCGATACAAAAGTCGTCGTCCACGACTGCTTGATTACAGGGCAAGTCGCCATCGGTTCTTCTTAACCTAAACAAATTCAGTGACAAACAAAAATTCAACGCCTCACTGATTGATAACTCGATCCCCGCGGTTGCACTCTTACGAAATTATTTTCATTGACGCAAAATTATACACGAGAGACGTCAAGCTCGACGGGCGACTATCTTCGTCTATGTTTTGCTCACGATCGCAATCCTTTAAAAAAAAGATACTGCTCGATTGCTTCGTTATGGAAGCGACGTTGCACCAGACAGTTCCGAAAATTAGAAGCGATTTCGTTTTATTTCTGTTTCGCGTAGTTTTCGACGCGAGAGGCTTCGCGTCACGAGACGCGTGAAACGCCCTTTGGCTTATTCGAGAAAGTTTCGAGTATAATGCGGATTACGATCCGCGGCTGTAGAAACGTCCGATTAGCATTTCGCGAACCTCGTAATCGGGTAGCTTCAGAGAACAGGACCGAACGAAGAAAATTGTAATTTTTTCTTTTTCGAAGCGAAAGGAGCAGCGATGATCACCGGTCTGCGAAACGTAACGAGAATCACGAGAATTTTCCGAGACTTTAATCGGACTTTGAAAGTTTCACGGTGTTTCGCTCGACTCGTATATACATCGTTGAGTAAAACTTGATTAATTCATTCGCGAACTCTGATTTTGTATTCGAATAAAAAGTAACGAATAAAAAAATAAAAAAAAACGATCGCATTCCTCTCGCTGTATTAATCGGGATTAGCGATGCAAGAATAGACACGTCGAGATTGCGATAAATAAGGCAGAAATAAAAAGTGAGGTTAGAGGTGAAAATCGTTGGAAAAAAATACTACAATAAAAATAAAAGTATCGCGTTACTCGCTCGACTGAATTCACTTTTATTATCGTTCCTCGTACTATTCTCACGCCTTATTTCATTTTTATCTCTGTCGCCGAATATATTTACGATTGCCAGCTCGCGCGTGCCTCATTGACGAAATAAGTTTGTACCCTATGCGAGGTTATGAGACGAGGATGCCCGATCGCGAACAATTATTTACGGTTCGAGCGTCGCTCGAAACGGCGAGCAAGGAGTAGAGGGCGCCATGTTAGGGGGACAAAGAGAGTTAAGTAAAAACACACGATCGGTCATGGGCTCGACACGAACGTTATTTTTGAGTGTTTGGAACCAGGCTATCAAATCTCCCACGTTTCCGCACCAGATAACTCGCTCGTTATAATCGGTTCATTGAGAAAACGAACCGAGTGTATCGTACATACTTACGCTAGCTTTTAATCCGTGATTTCGTCTTCGTGGATTCCGATATTTATAACCTCTCAACGGATCGCGAAATTTCTAACCTCTCAACGGATTGAGCAATTTCTGACTTCTGAACGGATCGCGAAATTTCTAACCTCTCAACGGATTATTTTATTCAAGCTAAGTTTTAATGTTTTTAACTAAGTTTTAATTAATGTTTAATGTTTGATTTAATGTTTTTAATTAATGTTTAATGTTTGATTTAATGTTTTTAATTAATGTTTAATGTTTGATTTAATGTTTTTAATTAAGTTTTAATTATTTTTCATTAAAACCGCGGATAATTACAGTTTCGATGTTTTAACCTATTAAAAGTTGATTCTACGACTGCGACGTTTTGATCCGACCGAAATGTATTCCAAAGAGAATGAAAACAATTCCGTGTATTCCTAACATACGCAAACCGGAAATAACGTTTCCAAGTCTAAATTAATTCATTTTTTATCCTCAGACTTGTAAATTTTCATTTTCGTCGATGGTTTTTTTTTGGAACGTTCGAAATTTGCAGTCGTCGGGATAAATTGTTTCCGTGTGACTGAAGACGTATACGAGTGACTGGAAATATCCTCGAAGGGGTTGAAATACGTGATAAAACAAGGGAAACGGTTGAGGGGTCCGTGCGACTTCCGGTTTGATAGGGTAAATGATTAATCGGGAGGAAGGCAAACTCTTGAATGTTTATGTATATTCAAACGTGCGAACGGACGAAACGAGTCTGTCCTTTTATTGTGTCGCCACAAGTGCGAACGCGAGAGGGCGAAGAACCGGAGTGGGGGCGATGAGGAAAGGAGGAGAGCGTGGAACGAGTTGTACGTGCGAGACCTTGACTGGGACCTTTTGGTTCACTTATCAGCCGTATGGCCAGAGATACGTCAAAAGGGCGATACAGTTTGTCTTCAAGGTCATTGGGGTCTCCAAGTCTAGATTTGTTGGACTGGATTCATTCTCGATGCTCTTAAATTAGATTAGGCTTGTTTGGGTTCGTTTGAGTTTTATTTCGGTTTGTTTGCGTTTGCGAGGGTTTGTTTGGGTTTGTGTGAATTTGTTTGGGTTTCTTTGGCTAGTTTGGGTTCGTTTGGGTTCGTTTGGGTTTATTTGATTTCGTTTGAGTTTCTTTAGGCTAGATGGCTTTTTTTGGGTTCCTTTGGGTTCGTTTGAGTTTCTCTGTTTTTTTTTTGGTTTCGTTCGGGTTAGTTTGAGTTTGTTTGGGTTTGTGTGGGTTTATTTGGTTTCGTTTGAGTTTCTTTGGGCTAGATGGCTTTTTTTGGGCTTCTTTGGTTTTGTTTATGTTTGTTTGGGTTTATTTATGTTTGTTTGGGTTTCTTTGGCTAGTTTGGGTTCGTTTGGGTTTGCGTGGATTTGTTTGGGTTTCTTTGGCTAGTTTGGGTTCGTTTGGGTTTATCTGATTTCGTTTGAGTTTCGTTAGGCTAGATGGCTTTTTTTGGGTTCCTTTGGGTTCGTTTGAGTTTCTCTGTTTTTTTTTTGGTTTCGTTCGGGTTAGTTTGAGTTGGTTTGGGTTTATTTGGGTTTACTTGGTTTCGTTTGAGTTTCTTTGGGCTAGATGGCTTTATTTGGGTTTCTTTGGTTTTGTTTGGGTTTGTTTATGTTTGCTTGGGTTTCTTTATGTTTGTTTGGGTTTCTATACTTTCGTTTGGGTTTGTTCGTTTAACTGATCTTAATACGTCTCGCCTCCTCTGAAATACAAGGAAACCATTTCCGGTCTACCTCTCCCAAATCCTTCTTCCATCGAAGCCCAAGCGAATTCGTAATCTCTCCTTATCGAAGGAAAAACAGTTTCAACCAGTTTCATCTTCTTTCTCCCTCGATTCCCTCCTAATTTTTCCTCCCCTCTCATCCAACCTTTTTACTCTGATCGGTTTTATCAATATTTTTCCTTTCCCATTTTCTCTCCTCTCTCTCTCTCTCTCTCGTTCCCTTATTTATTATAATAAATTATTTCGATCTTTTTTTTTCAATCCACATTTTTCTTACTTACGCCCCCTTCACCCCCCTCCCCCCTTCCCCTTCCCTCTCGGTTTCTCTCTATTCTCGTTTCCGGTTTTCTCGTCGTTGAAACCCAGGTTACGGAGGAACGGAGGAAAACAGACGTCGATAAGCAGACGAACAAACGCTCTCATAAGGATCGAGCTTTTATTTGACCCGATGGCCAATGGGGCGTAAAGAGACGATACGCCATTATTGCTGTTTTTTTCCACGATATTACATCGACAGTCATTCATCGGTGGGCGATGAGAAGAGAGAGGGGGGAGGAAAGGGGTTGACAGGGTTGAGAGGGGGGGGTGAGGAAAAGAGGGATAACAGAATTTCTGCATATTTTCGTAATCACCCTTCATTCAGGATAAAAGAGAGATCGGATTTCCCGGTTGGTGGAAACCTCGGTGGAAAAACAGGGCATATTATTTAATGAGGCTCGATTTCACCCTTCGCCCTCGACGAATCCTTTATTTCTTTTTGTTCCCCCTCTCCGGATCCGTCCAATTATATAGCAACTTTGTTGCTCCATTTTCGGTATGATAACTAAACTGGGTCAGACTCATGCTGATTTATCATTTTTTTCCTCGGGAATATCTGGGTGGAATTATTAATTAGATATTGTTTATATTTATTTTCGATAATGATAGGTTTGAAAATGTTTTTTTTTTGATAATACTTATGATTTTCAAATTAATTGAAATTGTATTGATTTTGAATTGTTTATTTTTATTCATATGATATTAAAGTTCATTTTTAATAATAGTCATTTTTTTAAATGTATTATTAATAATATTCGTTATTTTATAATTCATTGTTATTAATAATCATCATTTTCAAATTTATTGTTATTAATGATCATTATTACCAAATTCATTGTAAATAACAATCGTTATTATTAATTGCAGTGTTTGGGTTTGTTTGGGTTTATTGTAATAATTATTCTTTTTTCAATTAATTGTTCATTTTAATTTTAATTAATTGTTAATTTTTATTTTTCAATTAATTGTTAATTTTCAATTAATTGTTATTTTCAAATTCATTTTTAATAATAATTATTGTTTTGAATTTCATTGTCGGCCTCCTTTGAGCAATGTGAAACCTCCTGAAATCGGACAATTCAATTGTATGATGAAATTGACGCGATTGCGAGTACGCATGGGGAAACGATTGCCGGAGCGCGTTAAACCTTCATTTCATTGAGATCCCATATATCCCACGCGCTCATTCCGCTGATGTTTATTGTCTTTCGTTATTCCTCTTTATTCTTTTTTTTTGCTTTTTCGAATTCGAAATGATCCATTAGGCGTGCGCAAGGAAGGGGATTTAGTAAAAGGGATTCGCAAAGTCGTAAAGTTTCAAGCTGGAAAGAAATTTACGAATTTCCGCACGAGACTTGTATAAATCGGTCATTAACAATAATATTTGTTATTGTTTTTAATAGAAATTAATTATATTAATTATTATTAATAACATTATTTTATTAATATTATTATTGATAAAAACTTATTTATAGAACTTATTATTAATAGAAATTAATTATATTAATAGAAAATGTTAATACAATTGAAACCTAATTAATGGGGTTGAAGTTTTTATTCTCGGAGTGTAAGGAATATTTTTTATTTTCTTATTTTTACTATTATCGAAAATATAAAATAATAATAAATGAATGAATAAAACAAAAAATACTGGAAACTAAAATAGTAAAAAAATATACTGAAAAATAAAATACCAAAAAACGAAAATTAATCTTATTATTATTATTATTATTATTATTATTATCGAAAATAATATCCAGCAAGTTTGTCACAAATAGCAAATCGAGAATTTTCAAAAACGTCCACACGGTTCTCGCGTATCAAATCTGCAGAGGAAAATTTATAAAAATAAGTATAATTAATATAATTATTAATTATTAATTTATAAAATTTATAAAACTAAGAAATAAATAAAAAAATCGGTTTTCGTTGCGTTTCTACGATGCAAACTTCATACCCAAGCTAATAATCTCATTAACGGCAGGTGTAATGAGAATTGAAAATGAAAAAAAAATGAAGCAAAAAAAAATTAATTAATTAATGAACAAATAATTTCGAGAAAATAGTCGAAACAAAATTGAATAAATTCTGATAAACAATTGCAATTTCAATAACAAAATAATAAACATTCATGGAAACACTTTAACCCGTGCACTATAAACGGAATTGCATTTTGAATTCGTAGCACACTTGGTGACAGGCGAATTAATAATGTCAGAGTTTTCCACGCGCGCATCGGAACAATCGGATGGAGCGATTACTTTAATCGAGCCTCTCGGAAATGCGCACTTAAAACGACGATTCAACCCGCGATTTCCGGGCGAATCCAGCGACACGCATTTCCGGAAAATAAACAACGCCGCAATATTAACATTTAATTAATTAACTGTTAATTATTGTTGTTATTACGCGACGCAACGAACAAATATGGCGGGCTGATAAAATTATGCGACGAGATAACGTTGTTGGAAATATCCTATGGTTTTTATATAGGGTGACGTTAATTTTTAGACCGAAAATATTCCTCGTTTTATAATATCGACTTGGAAAGTTAAACAAAATTTGCAAATTCTGTTTTTCTGGAATGAAAATAAAATGATCTTGTGTGCATTCGAATGATTAGTTATGTAGTGATTATGTTATTTTTTTTCTCGAAAAATCTCGATTTGGCTAAAAAATATCGGTTTCTTTAAAAAAATCACGATCTTTTTTTAATTTTAGATTTCTTTTAAAAAATCTCTATTTCTTTTAAAAAATCTCGATTTCTTTTAAAAAACTTGATTTCTCTAAAAAATCTTGATTTCTGTCAAAAAATCTCAATTTTTGTAAAAAAAAAATCGATTTCTGTCAAAAAACCTCGATTCCTCTTAAAAAGTTCCGCGAGCATTAGTAAAAAGGTATAATTTTGCATCACGCGTAGTACACGACGCTTCCGTTTGTGGCGCTAGAGTCGGCGAGAAAATTTTTTTTTCTTCGCGTACATTTGTCGGCATTTGCAAGTGAGGATGCCCGACATTTTCTCGATCTCTTTATGGGCGCGCGTATAAACGTCAGTACGTACACATCGATACGATTCCCGGACTAAATCGACGCGACGTTGGGATAAAGACGCCCACGAACTGTATCCTACATTTTGTACAGTCTTCCTCAAAAATATTTTTCATCCCTCACACTCCTTAGTAACTCTAAACGCTGAAATCACTATTTGTAAGGTCCATTTAACCTCGATTAGCCAAGCCCAAAAATGATGAAAAACCGAATTTTTCAAAACGTCATAGCGGGTGTGAAAAAAATCCGAAAAATAAAAATAAATATGCAAAATGAAGCTGATTTTGTTTACTTTGGAACGCCGTTTGGTTCATCGATGTACCATTTTTTTTCGCCGAGATATTCGATTTTTCGTGCGGATGGGAAAATTACTTTTCGACGAAGACTTTTGAATGGCCCTGTATAATGTAACACTTCCTACATATATTGGGCACGTAAATGCGTGTTTATTGTTCGTACAATGTTAATATATATCGAATAGGTTTCTCCAAATGAAACTTCGATTTTCAGAATCACGTATTTGCAAAACTCGACTCGATTTGCAACCCAACCACGAAAATTGTTATAGAAAATAAGTTATTTAATATTTCTACTTGGAATTTTCTTTTTTTTTTTAAATTACATATAACAAAAAGAAAATTAATCATAACGATAAAAATATACCCATTTAAAAAAAAAAGGAAATATCTTTAGAATAATTTTGAAATATATGAAATACATATAATTTATTTAAACAATCGAAATTAATTTTTGTAAAAGCATTATAAAAAATGAATTATCTATAATGGTAAAAAATTAATTATTTTATTTTTCCAGTAATAAAAAAACTATAAAAATATGTCCATTTTACAAAAAATCATACCTTTAAAAAAAACCGTTTAATTTATTTAAATTTGTTTAAACAATCAAAAATAATTTTTATTGCCTTTTTTAATTGTTATTTTTTTTTTTCGTGTGGGAAAAGAATTTCGATTTTCGTTCGCGCCTGCTCGTTGACAAATTAAAGTGGGCAAATCCCGAGGAGAATTTCCCGCTGGGTTTCTCATTTTCCATTGGCGAGACGCCGTAGAAATGTTTGCCCGTGCAGAGGCTTTTGATTACGACGATCCGTGCCGGTTGCCGGTAATAACTTTTCGGAAGCTTAAAAGTAATGGAAAACGAGGCTATCGAGGAGCAAAATGTGGTGATATCGGTAATGAGAAGCGCCGATTGTTTTTGCGGTAATTAAGGGGTCTGAACGAGTTTAAGATTTCTTTTTTTCCGACATCTCATTTCTCATCGTCCAGTTTTACAATTGACACGTGACTATGATTTTCAAAAAAAAAAACTCGCACGAAATAACAAAAATTAATCGAGATAGAATTTCGGAAATTTGTTGTTGTTAATTTTTGAATTTTCGAGAAAAAAATAATGGTCGATTAAGTACTCATTAATGCTAGATAGCAAAACGATTTTACAATTTTTTCAATTATCAAATGAATGAATAAACAAGTAAAATATACATACATAAAAATAATAAGTTCGATTGAAGTCGCACAGTTTAATTCGAACATTGTTCACATTTAACGAATAAATAAATAAATAAATAACTAAATAAAAACAAAAAATATTATTGCTAATTGGCGAAATAATTTTTCAATTTTCTCAATTTTCGAATAAATAAAATAAAATTTTCCCAATTATCAAATAGATAAAAGTAAACTTTCTTAATTATCGAACAAACGAAAATTAATTTCCTCAATTATCGAATAAACAAAAATAAACTTTCTCAAATCTCAATAACTTTCTCAATTATTTTTTATGAATAAAAAATCGTGTAAATTCAAGAAAATTCACGGTGTTTGATTCGAAACTTTGTACTGCATTCAAAAAGAGAGAGATAGAGAGAGAGACGATCCGAGCACCGGGAAATAGTAGCGAAGAGTTTAATTTTACATTCAACAATCTAAATGTAAATCGAGCCGCGTGAATATTCCCCAGCGAATGATAGATGGCATAGTGAACTTCCATTCGAAAATATATAATATTGTATCTTTCATTGGCGATTCAGCAACGCGACATGTGACAACATCCTGAAGGGGCAAAACACCGCTGAGTTTCATGACGAAAGATAACCCTTGAGTGAGATGATCGTTGCGACAGCCCGTCGTAAATGTTTTCTCTTTTTTTTTCCATCGGCCTCTTTACATCTCGCCGACGAGTCCGAGCGTTATTGCAAATCGTTATCGCGAATCATAAATCATCGTTTCCCTGATCAAGAACATTGCATTCGATCATTTGTTTGATGTTTGCTGGGCAAATACGTCATCTTCGATCTGGAAATCATTTTTCCAAAATTCCATTTTTATAACATTTTTTTACGTATTGTTAATATTTTTGGCAATATTTATTTATTTATTTAGCTGATTAATTAGCTGTACATCAATTTTATTTATTTACTTAGTTATTATTCATTTAGTATCTTGTTGTTTATTATTTGTTCATTTATTTACCATTTTTTATTTCATTATAATGATAATAATAACAGTACAATATTAACAAAATATATATTATTACGATTATTACGTTAATTACAATGATTCGATTAATCCCAATAAAAATATTTATTTAAAAAAAGAATATATTATTTTACTAATTTCAACTAAATTTTTGTTAATTTATAGGCACCAACATTTTTTCAACAAAATCGTCATTTTTCGAACGGAAGTTTTTTTGACTTTATTTATTCCCGAAAATAAATAAAAAAAATTTTTTTTAAACATTTTTCGTTAAAATCTGCTGGAAGATAAATAGTCCAGGGGATGTTTCGTGTCTCGGGCGGACCGAAGAGGTGTCGAGTGGTAAGGGTCGTTAATAGTCAGACAAATAGTTCTCGCCGTACTTCTCCCGTCAGTGCCGGGGACACCAGTAGAACGAGAGTGCGAGTGGTCAGACTCTCCTCACAATTTACTCTCCGCGCAATTTCGAGACCCGCGAAAGCAAGGATATGTAAATAATGCACGTCAAGAGATCCTTTGAGGCACGACCATAGGATTTCCTCTCTCTCTGTCCCCAACACTATATATATATATATATATTTAGTGTTGGGGTCGTTGTTCCCACGGGGCTTTAATTCAACTGGGTCAGAGAGAGAGCCCCTTTGACTTTGTCATCAGGGCGTGGAATGCCTCCTTCGATTTCTGCACTTTTATCATCCTGAACGTTCTCTTCATTGGACGGAGGCTGGAGGCTTGCTGGAGGTTTCCTGGAGGCTTCCAGGACCTCTTCGAATAATTTTTACTAAAAAGATTATCTATCGAATTTTTTTTTGTCACTGGGTCATTTATACATAGAGGCGTGGATGAAAAAAATAAAAATAAACAAATGAAATTGATTAATTAATTATTCGTGAAAATTGATTAATTACATTATTTTGATTTGTTTGGGTCAATTTTAAGGTAATTTTGGATTTTTATGGAAACGGTGGAATTGACTAATTCTTGAAGATATTCTTTTTCGCCTAATTTTTTTATTCCTGTCAATACAGAAGCTGTCAAATGGATTGCAAAAAAAAAAAAACATTTTCATCTCCCTTTGACGAGATGAGAAAGTTGAGGAATTTGTCGAGCTTAAAATAAATCCTGGCAACTTATTTCTCAGAGGAAAGGAAATTTGACAAATTCTGTTTTCGTAGACATACATCTTCACGACCGTTAACGATTTCAGAGGGGAAGTAGGAGAAGGAGGGAAACAGATTGCGGCGAGAGAGAGAGAGAGAGAGAGAGAGAGAGAGAGAGAGAGAGAGAGAGAGAGAGAGGAAAAGAGAGAGAAAGAGGGAATATACTGTGTTTCATTAATTTACATTTGCACAAAACTTGCAAGTCTCTAACGGTTACTATACACCATGGTTCATCATCTCTTGTCAACACTCGACAATTTGTTTCCTCATTAGAATTTTGATCAATGAATCTAAAATTACGTATCGTAATTTTTTTTTGCTTATTTATTTCCTTAGTATGGGTTGGTAAATGTATTTAGTTTCTTAGTATTAATTAATAAATATATTTAGGTTCTTAATAATAATTAGGAAATATATTGAGTATTAATCATTATTATAATTACTAATTAATATAATTATAATAATTAATAAATATGATTAGTTCCTTTAGTATTAATTAGTAAAAATATATTTATTTCTTTACCATTAAAATTGATAATTAAAAATACTTTTCTAGTTCTCGAATCAAACCTAACATTCCACGATGTCCACAGCCGAGTTAACCTACACCGTTGATTCTCTCCTGTACAGCTTTTCAATGAAATTATCTGCACCGAGGTCTCGGATAACTGATCGGTGGTCTAATTCCGGCTGTTTTTAAATGGCAGAGTCAACAAGGCAGCTAAGTGGGTGCAACAGGTGCGCGAGTATTTCCAAGAGAGACAGAGAGAGAGAGAGAGTGGTAGAGGGTGGTGGGAAAGGTGGAAAGTATCCTCACAAATGTACCACGACACTTTAGACTACTTTTTTTTAGTTTCCTTCCCTTTTTTGAAACTATTCGATCCGACCCCTTAAAATTTTGAATTGCCAAATACAATATATATATATTGGGATGACTGACCTTTAAAGTCAAATTCGTATTTAGACTTCTCATAAAAAACAAAGAATTACGTTTTTCAGCCTTTTTTTTAAATCAATCCTTAAGGGTTGTACTAGGGACTGGAATTGTCCAAAGGCAATTCGTTTGGGTTTGTTTGAACCCAAATTAATTACCTTTACAAAATGTCTTTTGTAAAAAGAATATGAATTTCGGTAAAATTTTGAATTTTTGTAAAATTTTCAATTTTGTAAATTCCATCTTTAAGTAAAATAAAAAATTTTTAAAAGCAGAAAAAATAACAAAAAACCGAAAACGACGAAAGAAAATCCTTAAGGGGTTGGAAAGCGCAGTATAAAACTGAAAAATAAAAAAACGCGGAGAGAAAAAAAAAGAATTCTGACGTAAGAGTGAAGCTAAATGGCACCAGATGTGACGCGTCCAGTCAAATCGGGGTCGATTGGGGAGGGGGGGGCGGGGGTTGAAAATGATCAGTAGGAGGAAAGTATCCTGAATTTACGTGGCAATGAGCTGAAGACCAGGAGGCCACGACGTGTCGGTAGGGAATGAGAATGAGAGGGGAAAAGTGCCAACCCATTAGGGGTGGGGGGATGATCGAGGAAAAGTAAGGATGCGTCTATTGCGAGTCTTTGTCGAAGGCGCCAACTCGGTGAAACAAATTAGGCAGGAAAAGGGGGTGAATGACGAGAGGGAGAAACGGGATCACGAATAAATAGAAAATTGGAATGGGGCAGAGGGGTTGAAAGGGCCAAAAAGCGATGTACAGGAAAGAGAGAGAGAGGCTACTTAGAGAAAAAAAATTAAGAGCAGAAAACACTGAGAGATTTTTCAATACACTTTTAAAAAGGTTTTATTTTATTTATTTTTTATTTTATTTATTTGCTTTGTTTTCGTATTTAAAAAAGATATTGGGGAATATTATGTAAATTTGTAACATTCAATTATGGGAATAAATATTGAATGCATAAAACATGTAATTTTAGAATAATTATATAAAATAATGGATACTGCATCGTTGAATTTGAGCTGTAAATATTGGTTTTTTAATAGGTGGAGATTTGAATATTTTTTTGGGACGAGAGTGATGGGTTGGTTTTGTTTGGGTTTGTTGTGATAGAAATGGATTTTTATAACAATAAAATGCTTATTTTCCAATTCGCAATATTCGAAGACCAGTAGGTCATAAATAATAATTTGTTTTTAAAAAATATAAAAAATAAACGTTATAACAAATCATTTATTTAATAATTATGGGAATACAAAAAATTGTTATTTGTTAACACATTGTCATATTTTTGTCAAATTATTAAAAAAATATCAAATTTTTGGCAAATTCCTAAAAATTGTCAAATTATCAAAGAATTGTCAAAATACCAAATATCAAAAATATCAAAAAACAAAAAAATTATGAATGTCCAAGTTGAAAGTTTTGGAAAATAATTTGTTAATTAACAAAAGTATCAAGATGATATGAAAAGTGATCGCGTCCCACGATAGAAAATAGGAGAGAGTTCGAGAGAGAGAGAGTTTCGAGTTTGAGAGAGAGAGAGGTCTAAAGGAAGGCGAGAGTGATTCGTCGCAGGGAAAGCCAGGCTAGTTGGCCAGACGCGCTATAAAAGCTGACGGGGATCGTCGTGACGCCGTCACACGCCGATCGTACACTCCACGGTGTAGAACAATACACGTCGCGATTACCTGGTGAACGTGAAACTAACTAAATCTATATTAACACGAAACAAGAAAAACAAAAACAGATATCATCCCCGTCGTGGCGACGTTGATCGTTCACTTCACCAACCAGGGATTAATAACAATAAATAAACAACAACAAAAAAAACAAAATCATAAATACCCAAAAATAACAATAGAACAAAATATATCTTGGCAATTGTGCGAATAGTACACGAAAAAAAGTTAAAAAAATATTTAAACTTTAAAAATTAAATCGAGGAATTTCGAATTTGCAGATAATTGTTCGTTTGGGAATTAAAATTGCCGAAGGTGCGGTGCTCTCTCTTTCTCTCTCCCTTTATCTCTCTTCTCTTTAAAAACATCTGTAAATAAAAAAATCAAGAAAAAAATCGATTTTTTAAATTTTATTCCAATCGATTTTTATTTCCATTATTTATATCGAAAAATCCTCTTTTTTTCGTGTTTTTTTACGTTTAATTATTCGATTGAAATACTGTCTAGATAACGAAGGAAAAAACGAACCGAAAATGAATGAAATCATTTCTCAATTACACGAACGACAAATATATAGTTTTTCTTATAATTTGAATTGTACTTAATAGAAAAATAATATTTCAGTCAGAAATGAAATTAAACGTAGTTGGTTAAAAAATAAATAAAAATTAATAATGTTTCGGTTAGTAAAAATTCACACTCAATTAAGTTCAAACTAGAGAAAAAAAAATCTTGAAAAACGATTGAACTTCAAAATAATTCTTGCAAAATTCTTGCACTTGAAAAAGATTTTGAAAAAAATTCTAGAACTTTACAAAATTCATAAAAAAAAGTTCTTGAGCTTGAAAAAAAAATTTGAAAAAATTCTAGAACTTGAAAAAATTAGTCAAAAACATTCTTGAGCTTAAAAATAAGTTTTTATTTGAAACAAAAAACTATTAAAATATAATGACGGATCAAAAATATTGCGGAAGAAAAAAAACTGAACACGTATGGAGGGAAATCATTTTTCACGAATGAAGAATCATTTTTATCGTTACACTTTTCAAACTTTTTTTCTCTCCCTCTCCTTCGTATTCTTCACAAAAGGGGGATTAAATTTGCAAGTTTTTAATCCAACGAAGATTCATCATTCGTTTCCCTCGCTTAGGATATCCTCGGAAGGATCCACCTGGCACCTGGCAATTTTTCCCCCTTCATATATAAATATACTTTTCCGAAAAAATCTTTGGACCGCGAAGAGGAGGGGGAGGAAAAAAATTTCGCCGGTACGCGCAGTGATTGAGACTAATCGTTCCTCGTGGCGCGAACAGGAGCTGAATTTCCTTCCGACTGAATATCGGGAAGCCCGCGCGAGGCTTTCGTTAAACCATACACCGAAACTAGGAAATCTGAACAAAAGGGTGAAACCAGGCCAAAACGAGGAAACGAATTCACCGAGAACGTCAATCCAGCTGATTCACGCGTCAATGTGAGTCATTGAATAATCGCTTTTCAATTTTTTCTTTTTTTTTCGTTTTTTTTTCGAAGGAGACAAATAAATAAATAATAGGAAAAAATTGATGAATTCCTTCGAAAGAGATAAATAAATAATAGAAATAAATTGATTAATTCTTTCAGAAGTTGTCAATAAAGAAATTAATGAATTCTTCCAAAAATTGTTCTGATTTTCATTGAAAAATTATTTGGCCCGTTCGATAAGTCAAAATACTTTTAAAACGCGATACTTTTCGAACCATTTTATTCGATTTTTTTTAAACATTCATTCAATATTTATTCACAATTTTCTGTTTATTTTCATAAATGAATTCAAGAGTATTTATTAAAAAATACAAAACATATAAAAAGGGTAAAAAAAAATACGAAAAAAGGATACAAAATTACAGGATTTTCGTAATTCACTCAAAAATGAAAAATAAACAAAGTTTTCGGTAAATTTGGACCTGAAAGAAACAAATAAAAAAAACTCAATTAATGCAAGAAAAAGCAAAATCGTTACAATTATAATTATTATTATTAAAAAAATGTATTTATTTAAAAAACAAACAGATAATTTCTTTATCGGTCAGGCCACCATGGTTTTTTTTCCGGTATGGGGCAAAATGGAATCAGGCTAGTTCCGGGTGAATAATAAAAAGTAAATAAATCGAGGTGAATGGGGAATAGGAAATTAATAAGTGTCGTTGACAAGTGTCACAGAAACAATTCCGTTCGAGGTCTCGTTTTCATTCAAGGTAGGTAGCTCTAACGCGCCGGAAATATTCGCTGCACATGAAACACTCGGGGAAACTTTCGAGTGCATTTTCAATCAATTTTGTCCCCCCTCTACCCCCTTCCCCTATTGCTCGCAACGAACGAGTTTTTTCACCCTCATTCATCGAGCATATGTCTCCATTCGTGTAAAAATTTTTTTTTTCCGTTCCTTTTTTCAGTTCCGTCTCCCCCCCCGTTTCCCCCTTTTCCCCCCCCCCCCCCCCCCTTCCCAGTCTTCCGGTCGTTCAATTTCCATTGACGTACTCCCTAAATTGTTACGTATATATATTCACGTTTTTTTGTATATTTGAATAATTAATTTTCCATTAATTATGAAACGAAAAATAATCTATTTTTTGGGGGTCTTTTCCCATTTATTTACATATATAAAAAATTAATGGGAAATATATATACATCTATTTCCCATTTATTGTAAATTCCCCATGAAAATAAATGGGGAAATACCCCGAAAAAATTAACCCCAAATTTTGATAATATATATTTATTGAAATATATATAATCAAAGATTGTTTGGGTTTATTTGGGTTTAATGGTTTTGTTGGTTGGTTTGATTAAAAAAAAGTCGAAGAATGTGTTTTCGAAAATATATATTTTTTCGTCCATTGACACGAGTACAGGACAGGTGGAATTTTCTTTTTTTCCCATTTTTGCCAATCGTTTATTAAAGTTGAAAAAAATGAGTTGAATAAACCCTTATGGGGTGTTCGCTTCACGAGCACAATGGAAAGCACATTGTTAAACGTTTCGTTGAGTTATCAGGGGAATCAAATCGTTCGACGTCCCCGGAATTCTTTGTCAGTAGCGAGCATTCGGGCGAAGGAAAAATCGTCTCGACAATGTTCCCTCGATATCGAATTCGATCGCGTAATAAATACGAAGAAAAAATTGCCAATAATTCGAAACCCTTTCTTCACCTGAAATTTCTCGATTACTTGGCTGAAAAAATGTCAAAACTAAAAAGAAATTATTATTTTTAATAAGACTTAAACTGCATTTATTTATCATTTATTATTAATTAATTAATTTATTTATTTATTTATTATTTTATTTATTTATTTATTATTTTATTTATTTTTTTATTTTTTGTTTATTTATTATTTTATTTATTATTTTATTTTTTTGTTTATTTATTATTTTATTTATTTATTTTTTCTCAAAATTCACGCAAATTTTGATTGATTTTTTCGTTGCACAATTTTCGCAATCTGTAGAATAAATCTCGGAGCAATTTTCCGGGATTTCTGTTTACGATTCTCCGAGCGCGCATTTCGTCTCTCCACGTTCGTGAATTTTCCTTGAGAAAACGCGAAATCCGATACGCACACGAGACTTCCGTTTCCCCCTCACTGCACCGAAATGACGTGTAATTTCTTTTTTTTCTTACGCTTATTTTTTTTATTCTAAATTTTTTTCCACTTTAATTTCGCGACCGACGCGAATTGCCTGAATATCGTCTTTTTTCTCAAATTTTTTATTTACGTTCGCCGGAAGGATTTTCGTCGCCGCGAAGAGACGACGAGGGGATTTATTTTACTCGAGCCGGACGAACCGGGATAGAGGACAAATTGCACCGAGGATTGCAAATAAAACTTTCTAACGTTTCATCGCCAGTTGCTTACTTAAGATATTGAAAAAAATCAAATAAAAATAAAAAGTGAAAAAGAAAAATAATAAGTTAAACAAAATAAATGGAAATAAATATTTCTCGGATTATAGAAAAACGCGAATTGCCATTTTTCAAATTTGTTTTTTATTTAATTTTCGTAACAGAAATGTAACTTTTAATATTATTTATTGCAATAAAAATAACGGAATGTAATTTTCGGATTGATAGTAAATATAATGTTTTTAGTTGATATTGTAACGATATAATTTGAATAAACAATAAATATAACAATGAAATATAAGTTAGATTATGTGTCATTATCTTTGATAATAATAATAATTATTACAGATATTGATACAATAAATTAAATAATTCTTCAAATATAAAATAATTATTTAAAAACAATAATACGAAAAAAAGTCGATTTTGTCTGGTCGAAGTGCTAGCCAGAGCACGGCTGAGCGGTCACCGATCCATGTATCGGCCTCTCCCGAAGCTGCTTAATTTCAGTGATCTATATATATATATAGAAATGTCTCTCTCTCTCTATATATATATGCATATATATATCAAATTTGCTATAATATATGTATCGACCAATTGCGTCAATATCGGATCTTCGCGTGGACGTTCCTAACGCGTTCGTACATACCAAGGGAATTAGCTTATCGGTCGCGAGCGTATATAAGCCGCGTGCGCGACCGATACGAAAATCTCATCAAGTCGTTTCCGCCCAAACTGTTGCGGCGGTCAGAAAATGATTTACCTGCGTGCATATATATATATATATATATATATATATATATATATAGGGGGCGAAGTGCTTGCAATAGGAAATTCTTTGCACGATCGATCCTCGGCCAAGATTTATCCAACGAATTATTTCACCATCGTGCTTATATACAGGGTGTCCCACGTAAGATTGTCATCCGTGAAATGGGGAGTTGGGCGGGAAATTTTGAGTCGATTGATATAAGCATGTATGGTTCCAGGATCAACCCCTTAATTGTTATTAATTTTTATAGGCAGCCAATCAGGCGCGCCTGTTCAGTGGGATTAGCCTCGAAATAATTATTATATTTTGACGTTTTGTGTCATATCGCAGGTCCATGACGATGTATTTTTATACCTTGAAGACAAATCCACAATTTAATTCGCCTTGAACTCTCCATTTCTAGGGAAAAATGTCGAAAAAATATTCTCGAAAGGTTTTTCGCATTTTCCCAGTCTAATTTTGCACTTTCGGCAAAAGTTCAGGCATATTCGTAATCAGCAGAAAATTTACGATTAAACAGACCCTTTTAAGAGTTTAAAAACGGAAAAAAATATTTTTCGACTTTCCCGGCCACTTTTCCGAAATCTCAAAAATCACGAAATTTCAAAAGGTCGTAGGGTGAGCTTCTTATTAACTATGGAGATTTATTTGGTGGGTTTGGAAAAGGTTTTTGCCTGACTTAAATAATAGCGTTGGATTCGCATCGATATCTCCTATAGTTTTCCCGGAAAGTCCACTTGAAAAACCGCAAAAAAAGAGGCAAAGGGGAATGTATGGAAAAATTGGCAAAAATCGATGGTCCAACTTTGAAATTCTGCCAAAAATGGAAAAATCATCGGATTTACATTTTTAAAAAAGCATTTTGAAGAGAAAATCATAACGAAGAGATTGAGCACAGAGTGGAGTGCCAAATCCTAAAGGAAAAAAAGTTATCGATGATTGA